>CM067223.1:77980459-78285253 GCA_034190945.1 Octodonta nipae | reverse complement strand
GGAGGAAGTGGCAGGCATTTGTCAACGGTCCTGCCAGAATACCATGATTTATGGCTCAATTTTGCAAACCTAATTGCCAGTTGTAGCAATAAAACTCAAAAGCTAGTATTATTTTCTTGTAAAATATTTAAGATAACTCACTCGTGAAATGTTTGTGTTTCTGCATGAGGGAAAACTATATGAAATAATATTTATGGAACTTTAGCGAGTTCTAATTTACTGGCCTGGAGATTCATTTTGAGCAGTGTTTACTTTGAATTGTGAGAACTTGTTGAAATTGACTACTATGTAGTAGGAATTATAACAGGTATATACGTGGGTAAATTATTATAAAATCCCGTTTATCTATTAATTAACCCTACGGCAAAAATTCAACTGATTATTCCCCGAAATATATTCGCATATGACTTTTGATGATTTTTTAAAAACCGCTTTTTTTTCGAAGCTTCAGGGTGAAACATATTTTTCATTCTCTGTTCTGTACTTCTCTCAACCAGTTAGTTCTAGCTGTTTCTTTGATGGCATCAGTTCACCTGGTGTTAGGTCTACCCATAGATCTACATCCAAATCTTAGTCTTCATTCGAGAATACACTTGGTCAATCTGTCGTCTGTCCTGTCCAAGAATTGTTTTTTCTGTCGATTAGCTTAATGCCAAACATTTTTCTTTTGATAAGCTATCTTTATTGTTGAGGTGTTTGTCAGTTTTTTTCTAAGAAACCATGTTTCAGCATTATAAACTAGAACAGGTAGGATACATTGATAATATAGTTTACTTTTCAAGGAATCAGGAATTTCGGAAATAAATTTAAGGCTAAGTTTGTCAAAGGCACTCCAAGCTAAGTTTATTTTTCGAGCAATTTCATCTGTCATATTGTCTTTCTTCGTGGGGATTTTTTGTCCTAGATCTATATATTCGTCTACTGTTTCTAAAAGTTGATCATTTAGTTTTACAGGAGTTGGGATGTTCGTGTTTGAC
Source organism: Octodonta nipae (assembly GCA_034190945.1). NCBI lineage: Eukaryota > Metazoa > Arthropoda > Insecta > Coleoptera > Chrysomelidae > Octodonta > Octodonta nipae. Next base: position 78,284,276 of record CM067223.1, on the reverse strand, counting down.
ATTAATTTGGTTATCTTAGTATTTCTATCCATTCCAGCCTTTGCAAACTGGTCGTTTATTCAGTAACCATTGCTGGTAAGGTTAGAAGTTAAGTTATATGAGAACGATATCATCCGCAAATCTAAGATGACTCAGGTATATGCTGCCTATTAACTTTCCCTTATTGAACAAGTCAATTTCTTTAAAATGCCTTTGATAGCAGCGATGAACAGCTTAGGGGAAATGGTGTCTCCCTCTTTTTAGTAGAATAAGATCCGATGTGTTGATCAGATACTCAGTTTATTAGCATTAATCTACCAGAATTGTTGAATCTGAGGACCCCTTTAACTGTCAGAATTCAGTCAGAAATTAAAAAAAAAATACACGAGACTGGATTTTTATTGAGTTATACTCCACTTTTGCCCTATTTCTGAAACAGTTCACATATTCAATGTAATAGTTTGAACTAATGAATTTAGAGGCCTTCCACAAAATAATCCAACGAATGTAAATCCGGACAACGAGCAGACTATATGTGAGGTCTACCTCGACCATTCACGCGATCGTTGTACACTGCTTTTGTCTCAGTGTATGAACGTTGTTTTATTGACAAGCAATGCAGTCTGGTTTATACACGATCGTACTCCAGCGCATTTAGTAGTATTTCTGTTAAACTTTTCTACAAATGGAAGCGGAAATTTTATACATGAGGAGGTCCAGAATTATTCTTCTAAAGCCTTTTCATTTTACTAATTCCAGGGTACATTGCTTATCAATAAGTAAATGAAATTTGAAAACCATACGAAAACTATTATCATTTCGGTTCAATATCATCTAATCAAATTTACTTTTTCGGTTTATTTCTGGTAATATTAGTTGATCTAGGCGTATATAGCACAATTAAACAACTAAATCGCACAGTTTCCATGATATATTTTGAATTTATAAAATTTCAAATTGGGTTTCACGCGAGGATCCAAGGTATTCTTGGGTATTAACTGATTAAACCAATAGTTTTTACTCATAATTAGGAATGTAAAATTTTGAAGTTTCCCATGTTTTTATGTTTTTACATCCTTTTGTTATTTTCGACATTTTTTTAAACAACTTAATTGTGTTTGATATTTTTGTCATTTATATTTTTATTAATTTTGAGTTTTTGTTTTTTTTTGCATAATAAAATGTCACATTTTTGAATTTGACATTTTTTGTATTTCACAGTTTAGTTTGTCATTTTGACATTTTTTCCATTATAATCATTTTTTGATATCTCACTATTTTTTTATATTTGTAGATTATGACTTTTACCTGGGTAGGTACCTAACAACATTGAATGTGTTATTTATTGGCTAGGGTGGTATTTTGTTATAATCATTTTTAGCTTTTTAGTTATAGGTAGAAGTCGGTTATATATATATTTTTTAAATGTTTTATCTATATTAAAAATATTAATATTTTTGACCTTTTTAAGATCCATAATTCACTTGCGATAAATCAGTCCCGCCCCTTCATAAATTCAATAATTTAAAGGAAGAAACTCTTCTACCAATGTTCATTTGTGTATTATTCTTCTTTTTATTATTTTAAAAACAGTTCCTTACTTGCTTCCTTTGGTGGTATATAACACTTATACCGATTTTCCCAGGTCATTTTCTATTTCCGAGATACTGAATTTCTCTAAACATTAAACCACTTAATGGATTCCATCTAGTATTACCTCCCATCTAGTAATAATTTTCACAAAATTAAAAATTATGATTTTTTAAAATAATCAATCAATAAAGTCTCATTTCTTTACTCCTTCCTGTTTCTGAAAAAAGAATTTTTAAAACTATTTCCTACCTGCCAACCATCAGATAACTGAATTTATACAGAATGATCGAGTTTGTACCTATATGAATGTATTTACTAATTTTCACTTCGGTTCGGTTTTTCGAAATATTGAATTTGAAAGTTCATAAATTCCACTTCAATTTGTCTATGTTGGTTTTTCGTTATAATGCCGAGAAGTTGATTTAAAATAATAGTAGTAAAATAATAGTAAACATTGCAATAAATGTACGAATATTATAGTATTGTATGTTTTTTTCTCAGCCGTTTATTACACCTTTTTACATATTGGTCTATTTTTTCATTGGATTATTAAGTTAATGAATAGTTACCTGAATACAGTTTACTGATATTAATTAAATGACTTTTTTCCACTGACTGGATCCGTCACTGTCAAATCATCGGCGGGTCCATAGTTTATGCTAAATTTCCAAAGCAGTATAATAGATTTGTGGGCACTATGACAAAAATCCAAAATGTACGAAGTGAAGTGCATTTTATAAGCTTTCAAAATGTATTTTGCATACGGCTATTGTTTGTGGTTAATACGATACATCCTGCAAAATATTTCTACAAATTATTTAAACTGCAATGCTGCAAGATTGACTTAGATTGACTACAATATCGATCTTCAGCGTAATTAATCTCAACGTTATCACTAGGAGGCAGATGAAGGTTACAGCTGTTATTACAACCAAGTTATGATTTTTTAAAAATCACTCACTTTACGAAGTTTGCCTTTTATATTTCGGGATTGGACAACCCTAGTGTTGCAATCTGACAACTGACAGCTCTATCGTAAAGTTTGACATTTTTGAGGTTATACGTACTCAGAACGTTTTGACATACGAGCGCTATGTGTTGTTTACAGTAACTTAAAAGATTCATCTCGGCCAAATAATTGAATTAATTCGTGAACATTTTCGTGCGATTATTTTTTACAACATTCAACGTCGATTAAGTCAGCAAGAGTGCATGGACTTAATTTAATTTTTGGCGATGAAACTCCATCAAGGACCACTGTTTATCGATGGTATGGTAAATTCAATCAAAGTCGTAGTTCACTCCAAGACGAATTTCGTGAAGGTCGTCCAAAAACAGTTGTTGTTCCGGAAACCATTGATGCTCTGCGCGAACTGATATTGCAAGATCGTCATCTGACCTATCGTGAGATTGAGTCAACCTTACACATTAGTGGGACCAGCATACATTCAATATTGCATAAACATTTGAATATCAAAATAATTTGTTCCCGTTGGATCCCACACCATTTGTCAATCGTTCAAACAAAGGCTCTTGTCGATTGGTCGAAAGAAAAGCTCAAAAAATACGATCGCGGTGCTTCAAAACACACGTTTATGACATAGTGACAGGTGATGAATCGTGGATTTACGCGTATGAGCCCGAAAGTAAACAGCAGTCGACTGTATAGGTGTTTCAAGATGAGCCGAATCCAACAAAAGTGGTTCGCGCACGACGCACTTCCAAGCAAATGATCGCCTGTTTTTTCGGAAAAACTGGACATGTCGCAACCCTACCACTAGAACAACGCAGAACAGTCGATTCTGAGTGGTACGCAACCATTTGTTTGCCAGTTGTCTTCCAAGAAATGAGGAAAACCAACCCCCGAAGACGGATCACTCGTCACCACGACAATGCGAGCTCTCACACATCGGCTCAAACAACTGCATTTTTGACCACTCAAAACATCGATTTGATGAGTCATCCGCCGTATAGTCCTGACTTGTCACCAAATAACTTCTTTTTTTTCCGGTACGTAAAAAACAAACTGAGAGGTCAACGTTTTTCGACACCTGAAGAAGTGGTTGCTGCGTTCAGAATGCATGTTCTGGAGATACCTCAATCAGAGTGGAAAAAGTGCTTCGACAATTGGTTCAAACGCATACAAAAGTGTATAGATCAATAAAGCGATTTTCGATGTTTAATATTTGTTTTTGTTCTCTAATCCCTAACTATAAAAGGCACCCCTCGTACATCGGTTTTTCGGGCTTTTCTTTGCTTGACGGCATTATGAACAGGTCATTACTTTTTACACTCTAAGGAAAAAACGAAAATACCCCATATTTTTTGAGGTTTTTAAGGCTCAAATAATTTATTCTATGAATTTGCTCTTAAGATTATGTCAGTTATGACTTATAAACTTTTATTTACGTGATGGCTTATGCGGTTTGCTGTTGAAGTTTATGTCACCTAAAAATCTCTATTGCCTGGTGTAATTCACTTACTAGCATTTTGATCCCTTCAAGTTTTTTTTTTTTGGAAAAGGAAAACATTTTGGAAGGGCATACCATTTGGACCAAAACCCCCCCTTAATCTTAATTATTTAGTACACTACATTTCGTATTCCCCAGCCCGACGTAACAAACATAATATGACATTTTCTCGGAACTCTTTTTGCTTGCACCAGACGTACGAAAGTTGGCAGAATAAAGATACAAGTTACGTGTAATGCGTCGTCAGTGGCACTAAATAATGGCAATATCGGATTGCAACTCGTCATGGCTCTTGCTTAACTCGGATTGCATAAAACTGTGGTTCTGCTTGCAGTTCAACGGATTGTTTCTTTCCAGCGCTCCGCAGCTGGCCGCCGTCACCACCGCCGCCACGCCGCCTCCGTCTGAGTGCACTGCGTCCACGGCATCCACCCCCACCGCAATGCACCACGTGTTCACCGATGTTCCGTTGTTATCTCTGTCAGTATCGCGAGCACTGCCTGAAATCCTATTCATGCATGCATCTATTCTTAGGTGGTAACACCACGGAGTTACTCTTGTCATTTACATAAAAGTAGCAGTTTTTAATTTTAAATCGAAATTCAAGCAGGAATTAATTTTTTAAGGTACTGTTTTGGTCATTTTTTACAACATATTCCACTAATACAAATCAGTTTATTCTACACTTGCTTGTTTTTGTGCGTGAGGCAATTATATACACAGGGTGTAATATAATGCAGTGAAGATATTTTGGTAGATGATAGAACTGATCAGGATAAATGAAAAAGTTTTATATAACATATATCTCTAACAGTTGATGGTTTACGAAGGAAAATTGTTCAAGTTGTCCACCAAAGTAAGCACTTACGTGTGTATTTACCCATTTAATAGCAAAACTGCAGGATATTTATCAACTGAACACTACAATAAAACAAAATCGTGTACCACTCTTATCAAATGATATTTAAGACAAAAATAATGTATATTTTCAACAGAGTTAATAAAACAGAAATTATGCAATATCTGATTTAATTTGTTTTTATTCGTGAAGCGTAGGCGGTAATACAGGAATTATTGCGGAAGGTTCTGGTTCCGTGTTGCAAAAAAGTAATATATTTATTTTTTAATGTAATATTTTGACGTGATTGGTTTCGGTAACAGAGTTAGTTTTATTTCAGTATTAAATTGAGAAATTTTCTGTGGCAGTTTTTCAATTGTGGAGTTTTTGTTCATGTTTACGAAATATGAGTGTGGAAATGTTGGGCATGGAATGAAAACCAACTGAATTATTGGTGAGTTTTCTTGTAACAGTTCAAATTCTTGTTACTCGTAAAATTTCTCAATTCTATGTTTGGTATGATACGTTTTAGGTACATACACATTGATTTTTGCTTTTTTTTTTCATAGTAGTAGTGCTACTCGTCGAAACGTCAGAAGATTTTTTAATTTGACATAAGATTTTTTTAAAAACAACAAAAATCTTATGTCAACTTAAATGTCATAAACCAAAATTTCAATTTGCAATTTACATTTTTATTACGTTTTAAATCCATTGATTTGTTTGTATATTTCTATTGTTTAAATTATTCGTGTATACCTATTATTTTACTTCGCACCATATGTCTAGTATTCTATTTATGCACTTATAAAACAAAACTCACAATTTTGAACGACATTTTATGACAATAATTTTACCTTACCATTTATTTCAATCACCCAGTATATGCAACTGCTTCTAAAAAAATTTTAACTCATGTGTGTAATTATATTATACCTGTTATGTAATGTCTTCGATAAACATTACATATAGAGAGTAATATTCAAAAAAATGTATGAAATAGATGTTGCGGTTTTAGTTCAATGCTGGTTCAATGCAAGTATATAATTGACGAAGGACCTTTAGCGGAACAATCAATAAACACGTAAATTAATTCACCAAATAAAAGTTAATCACTAACCTTTAAGTCGAAGCTCTGGTAAGGGTGTTTTCTTGGTGGTTCTTTCTTCTGAGGCTAGCCCCGTGAACAGGAACAGTTTCTTAGAGCTTCGTCTGGACAACACGTTACACAAAAAATAGCGACCTAATGTTCATTGATTGAACATACAAAAAAAATGCGGGTTTAACAACAAATGATGCGCTTTTGTAAACACAAAAGAAACAAAATGAAAGCGGTTTAGCGGTCGTCACGAATGGAGCTCAAAACTCGCGAATCGGAACGCAAAAAAAAACAAAAAAAAGCGGCGTCTCTTCAGACGTAATCAAAGCCACCGAAAAGTTCGGAGTACATTGCACGAAACTCCCTAGCGTCCAAACAGCTTGGGATCCAAAACACGAATCACGAAAAACTGTCTATATTTTACACGCAAAAACACACTTTTACGATTAGCATTAGCGCGACGGAATGTTTTAGAAAAGGTGCAGAAGTTTAAAAATCAATGAAGTAATTCAATCAAATTGAACACAATACACTAAACAAATGCGGGAACGCACCAATACCCCATCCTATAATTTAAGTATCCCAACTGCTTATGCTTATATAACAAATTTTTGATACACCCTAAATAACAATAATTTTACTCCACCCTTACTTCAAACACCTTGTATAAGCAACTACTTATGTTCCACACTATATAACTTTTTTTAACCTCCCTGTATAACTGTAATTCTACTCCACCTTATATTTCAACCATCCTGTACATTCAACTGCGTCTATCATTTTTGAAGCCTTCTGTATAACTGTAATTATACTCCATCCTATAACGCAAATATCCACTCTGTGTAACTATAGTTTTGCTCCACTCTTATTTAAACCACCTTGTATACGCAACTACTTATGTGCCACCCAATACAATATTTTTTGAACCACCCTGTATAACTAATTCAATTCCACTTTATATTTCAACCATCCTATTTATGCAACTGCTTATGAACCACCCAATATCACATGCACACATGCACTCACCTACAACCATATACCATATAGAACATAGCCGGCATAACAAATTTTAGTTCCGATACACTAATGAAATATTTTCTGCCGTTTCACGAGACTATAAGCCCCGTAACTTAAGTTCGTCTCTAAAAGGACCTGACTTCAAATGAATCAAAATGAAAACAATTACAAACACCCTGTGCGAGGTACTTTCATGGCATATCATGACATTTAGCTAGATATTTATGATGAAATTTTGACATTTACATTGATGTTTACAGTATTTTTGCACATATTTTTCCGATTTTCAGAAAAATGGTATGTTTTACGTTATAGAAAAAGATACGTAATCAAGCTGGAACATATCTTCGTAGAATATAATTTATAATATTCAAATTGTTTGCACCATTTTTCAGAAATAAATGAAGATTCATTGACATTCACTTTTTTCTCAAGTGGCAGACGAACTGATATCCTCCTCCTTTTTGGAAGTCGGTTAAAAAAAATCCAGTGACATAAAATTATGTTCAATAACTGTCGTTTTAATAAGATCCATATCAAGAAGTAGATTTAACCTATTCCAAGCATATATTTATAATTTTAAATCCTCTTGAAAATCTCCATGTACAATGTCCTGGGAAAAATCGTAATTACCTTCAAATCAATAATATTAAGTTACCGTTCATAATCACCGTTTTCTGGTATCTCCTTATGAACAATTTTTATTGTTTTATTCATTTTTATTATGGTTAATTGTATATTATCTATACGTAAGACAAATGTTAACATCCTTTCAGTTATCTTAGAACACACCTACCAAATTAAAAGTAATCAAATTGCTAATTTGAATTTTACAGATGCGTATTTGAATATTTATAATGTTCATAAAATTAAGTGCTTTAATCTTATGGACATTACTTTTGGTAAAAATTTGAGATTTGAGTTCCTGTTAATTGCTATTTATGAACATAACATCACACGTTAAAAATACATAAATTAAAGAATTGAAAGACTGATTCATCTAATACTTTTTCTGTTGGTTAGTCGTTGTTTTCTCACGGTAATTCTTAAAATTATCATTGGTTGGTGCTTTGTTCGAAAATATCTTAGTTTGCAATTGCGTAGGTTCTCACAGTAGGAAAGTGAATAAATGGCTATGCAATGTTCTTTGAAGAATGAAGATCAAGTGCAGGAGAGATTTTGCCAATATATTTTAGATAATTTGTTTTACCAAAAAATATATTATCCAGTCTTTTTAAGAAACAATGATTGTAGCAGCTTAAAAAGTGAAAGTGGCGATATAAGTTATTGCTCTTCTCATTGCGTCTGATCGGTATATTAACGATTCCTTTCTAAGTCCTCCCTCATCATCCCCTAACCTTCTTCCTCACCTCTTTGATATGATCAAAAGTTGTACATTCACTCGGTTTTATACAATTGCATACTGGACAACTAATTTGTATTTTTTTAACGGACTTTAAGGTTCTCAATTCGTCTGTATTTATGTTTTTACTCGCAAACGGGTCAATGAATTTCGAACGTATATACTGGATCCTGTTCCGGGGGATCGCGTAGTGGTCCAATATTTTGTTCAATAACATAGCTTGTACCGTTTCTTAGAAAGTGGGGAAAACTTTCTTGTACACTAGGTTTTGGTGGAGTAGCTGGTATTAAAAATATGGAATTTTTTCTATTCTGAACATGGAATAAATTGAAAAGAAATTGAATTAGTTCTGGTATATCCCGAAGTGTCTAGTCCTGAAAAAAACGTAACGCACGTTGAGAGAAACATAAAACCACCTGGACGTATCTAACTCTGTCTAAGCTCGCTTCTGATTGGTCCTTGTTTGCGTTATTCAAATGACGTCTAGGTATTGGTTGCAGCTCTAGACACAGATAGATACATACTGTTCAAGTTGAATCGTAATACTCTCTTCGAAGTGTCATTATTTTGTAAGCAAAGCAATATATATATATATATATTGTTTCTGTTTAGGGAACCTTTATCAGTTGCGCTTCCCACAATTGAATGTCCTCTCGAACACTTCTTTATGTATTTGATACATACCGTTAAATTTGAAGACGCGAGATGTAAAGACCGACATCCATGTAATTGCTGTTACCCGTAATTCCTAGGTTAGAATGTCACAATGAAATTTTCAGTTTAACTTCAACTGTCAGAGATATATATATATATATATATATATATATATATATTATATATTGTTTCTGTTTAGGGAACCTTCATCAGTTGCGCTTCCCACAATTGAATGTACTTTCGAACACTTCTTTATGTATTTGATACATATCGTTAAATTTGAACACGTGAGATGTAAAGGCCTCTATATGATAGTTTCCCCGAAAATCCTAGATGTCGGTTTTTACATCTCGCGTCTTCAAATTTAACGATATGTATTAAATACATAAAGAAGTGTTCGAGAGGACATTCAATTGTGGGAAGTGCAACTGATGAAGGTTCCCTAACCAGAAACAATATATATTATAGATATTGTCTTGCGTACAAAAGAATGACACCTCGAAGAGAGTATTTAATATCTCTGACAGTTAATCTGAAAATTTCATCTTGACGTTCTAACCTAGGAATTACGGGTACAGCAATTACATGGAACGGCTCCAGATTCGGAACCTCTATGTGCTAGTTTCCCCGAAAATCCCAGATGTCGGTCTTTTCATCTCGCGTCTGGAATCGTAATGCTGGATGAGAAAGAAAGAAACTCTAGTGCACGCCTCAGTCTTTTACACAGCGCGTTATGTTTTTCTAGGGGCTTTACGTACTCTGTATTACGTATTACCCCTATGCCCGTACCTCAAGCACTCTATATTAGTTATTACCTCTGTGGCTAGCAGTGACGTGAATAGGCAACCAACATTTGACACAATTTGCATTTTTAACATTCCTCCATGAAGGCGTTTGTACAGATGGAGATTATAATTACAAAGCATCACCTCTAACAAAATATGAATAACCTCACATTCGGCAAGGTAATTGTGTTATTTTTCTGTGCTATTGTAAATATTGCTTGTAATGTTGGTATGTTATATTGATGGATTTTTTCCATAATGGCGAAGTATATGATGCTACAGACATCATGCAGAAAACAACTACAGATATTGTCTCAAATAAATCTCCGAAATTCGTACGTCTGAAATTCCATTCGTTTTCGTCACATATATTCCAACAGCGGATAACATTGATTGGCTATATATTTCCTCATTAAAAAATAGCGTCACCAAAACTAGAATATAGCGGTACCCGAAAAATGTCACAAACACCGGACGGCGATCACCGCTTCGATGTGTTTCCTTCACCTCTGCATCGTATTTCTTCATTCATATTTATAACGAGGTCAGCAATCAGGTGCGACCGGCTACCTAACAGGTACTTCTCGATATAAATTTTTCTCTTTCAGTCGATGACGTCGAATCCGTGGACTACGCTACCCACAGTCGCGTATATGAGAAGACGGAGAATATTTACTACACAGCCCCGCAGCTAAAATCGACCATAATGATAGGCGCGGCTCTGTGAAAAAAATTAATATGCTTTATAATGTCCAAGTGAAGAAGTTTGTTGTGAAACGCGAAAGGCACCGGTGGGGTTCGGGTTGTCTTAATGCAGCACTTAAGTTTTCTTTGATTCTTTCGTCTTTTAGGTACCCTGTACTCTTCAAGTAGAGGGTTCATGAATTGCTCAAACATTTGCTTTCTAAATGCTCTATTTTTCGGTATAATTTTCTTTTCGGTTGATAGCATATAGCCATGCTCAAATGGACTGACGGAATATTTCATCTGCTTGATGGTAGAATGGAAAAAATCCACGGAGAAATAAGGGTTCATTCTAGAACATGGGAAACCCTTGGACGGGATTGTTTTCCACAGACTCCCAATGTTTTTCTTCAGTCGCACGGAACCAAGTCGGGTCTGTAAGGAGGCTGGGGGACCACTAGGTTGTTGCTCCAGGTCAGGAAATTGGTAACGATGAAAACCGTGGGGCTGGGGGCATTGTCACGGTGGAGCCAGACCATGTCAATGTTGTTAGTCCCCAAGCGACGCGGCGTTTCGGTCTCTTGAGCACCTGCAGGTATACTTAGTCATATCAAATCTTATATGCGTAACCTCTCGAGAACAAGTACCGCTAATCAAAGAAGACTTATTCCACCCTTCTTTAAACAATTCATTTAGCATAGAATCAAAAAATAATATGTTCATCGCTAATCCAGCGACGCAGACATATAATTTTAAAACAGCTTCGTTTACAGGTCTATTTAATGAACTTATTTACACTGATTGGTCACTTTTGGAACAACAGACTGACATCAATACAACTTGTAAACCATTCTATGAAAAACTCTACAATATTCTTGACAAATACGTTCCCAAATATAAGTCTTCCAGATACCAGTACCCACCTTGGTATTCTAACGAAATTAAATCTAATATTAAAATTAAAGCGAACTATCAAAGAAAATATCGTCTCCACAAAAGTAATTACTATTGCAACGAGTTTTCTAGGCTAAGACGTCTCGTTAAATCACAGATAAATCAAGCTTATAAACTCTACATTCTCTACATTGAAAATAATTTAATTTCAGATCCAAGGAAATTTTGGTCTTATATCCAACTTAAGAAAAGATCTACTAGAATTCCTGGAACAATGTCTCTTAATAATGTCCCGCTTGATAGCCCGGATCTAATAGTTAATCGTTTCGCAGAATACTTCAAAAGCGTATTTGTCGACACTTCCCCTAATCAACCTCTAGAAGCTTCTGAAATTAATTCCACACTTATTCAGTTACCTAAATTTACGGAACAAGATATTCTAAAGGCAATCAAAAAACTTCCAAACAAACTGACATCTGGAAATGACAAAATATCAAGTTTTTTAATTAAAGATTGTGCTCACGTCCTAGCTTATCCACTTTTAGTTATCTTCAATAAAATACTTGAATCATATACTTTTCCTAACTGTTGGAAAGTGGCTCGTGTATGCCCTATCCTTAAAAACGGAAATCCAGTGGACATAACTAACTATAGACCTATAACTATTCTGAGCAACTTTGCAAAGGTTTTTGAGATTTCTGTCTACAATGTTATCTACCCCCAAATACAGAACCGTATTTCTCCATTTCAGCACGCCTTCATGAAAAGTCGCTCTACAACGACTAACCTTATTGAATTTACTCAATTCGTTGGGGAAGAAATGGACGTGCGAGGCCAGGTGGATGTTGTGTACACAGACCTTCCTAAGGCCTTCGATAAAATTGATAACTCTATTTTGGTAGCAAAATTAAAAAATTTGGTTTTAGCAACGAACTATGCGCACTACTAACGTCGTATTTATCGAACAGAGAACACTATGTGTCATACAACGGTTTTAAATCAATTAATTTTATTGCTATTTCAGGCGTCCCGCAAGGATCCAACCTAGGACCGTTGTTGTTTCTTATTTTCATTAACGATATTTTACTTGAACTGGACTGTAAGAAATTAGCTTTCGCAGATGACCTAAAGTTATACCTAGCAATAAATTCTCTTGAAGATTGTCAGTTATTACAAACACAATTAAATAAATTAGATTCCTTGTGTAATTCAAACATGTTATTCTTGAACATATCAAAATGCAAAGTCTACTCATATACTCGTAAGATTGAACCCATTCACTTTGTTTACCAACTCAAAGATATTCCACTACTTAGATGCGATGAAGTCAAAGACCTTGGTGTCCTATATAGCAGCAAATTGGATTTTTCTAATCACTTTTCTGTCGTAAACTCCTCATCTATGAAAGTCTTTGGTTGTATAATCAGAAACTGTGGAGTTTTTACAAACTTAGAAGCAATAAAAACACTTTTTTTAGTCTCATTCGTACCAAACTGGAATATGCGTCTTTAGTTTGGAGCCCATTTTATAGCAATCACAAGAACACATTGGAAAGCGTGCAGAGAAAGTGTTTGAAATTTCTGTCTTTCAGGTCTAGTGGTACCTATCCACAACAGGGTATTGATCAAAAATATCTACTTATGAGCTTAGGTGTTCAGTCCCTCGAACATCGAAGAATTAATACCCGCATAAGTTTTTTATACAAGTTACTACAAAACCGAGTTGATGCACCAACCTTGTTGGAAAGAATTAATTTTGCGGTACCAAATCATAACTCTCGCAGAGGTCATGCTTTCTATATAAATCAATCCCGGACAAATCTTATGGTGAATTCACCTATTCATAATATGTGCCGAAACTTTAATAGGATTAGCTCAAGCTGTGATATCCACTATAACAATCTCTCATATATACTTACTAAATCTGATGAAATGTTTGTGTCTAAATGATTAAGATGACCTTTGTTACCTAATTATTACTATATTGAAATAAATGTTTTGTATTTGTACCGATATACCTCATGAAATATTAGTTATCACACTAGTAAAGATATATTAATCATTATATAGTAACTATTTACAATAGTAAATATATATTTGATTTAATTATAGTTATAAGTAATCATATTCCATATTTACCCTGTAATTGGGATTTTCCTATTGGGTAATAAAGCTTATTTATTTATTTATTTGATTCTGAGTTGACAGTTTCTTCCGGGGATACAAAAACAAGATGGACGATTCCACGTACGCCTAAGAAGACAATGAGCATCGATTTTATGCGAGATTTGCTCATTTGTGCTTTCTTAGGACGGGGATGATTTTGTATGCCACTCGCTGCTCTGCCTTTTTTGGATTCTGGGCTCTACTCGACAGAGTTAAGAAATTCCTACTCATTTTGAATCAAATACAACAATACTTGACAGAGCGAAACTGGAAGGTTTTTCTATGGTCTTTCTTCAGCACTTTCGGCACAATCTTTGTGCAGGCCTTGTTTAGAATATCAGCAATTTGCTCAAGCGTCACTTGTTTCACTTTTTCGTCTGTTTTGACCATTGGTGTACAACCTGAACGGGGTTTGGCAGCGATTTCCTGCAGACTTTCCTTGAACGCCTTGTGCCATCTCCCGGACTGTGATATTGAAATGCAGTCATCATTGAAGTCCTCTTGAAACATCAGAAAGGTTTCTGTTGTATTATTTCAAGCCTGACATAAAACCTGAATCGCTGTTCAACTGTGTGTTTTCACAACCATCCTTATTTGATTTTCCTGCTCATTGCATTGAGAACCTCAGCTTTTGGAAAAGTTGATTTTATTTGAATTTATATACATTTATGTTTATTACCCTCAGATCCTCACATTTCTTTTTTTCCTGGTTATTTAAATTTATATATATTGTTACTGATTTAAAACTCAATTCCTTCGCAATGTTTTTTGTTCGGTACGATCTTGATAGTTACAAGAAATAATACAACGGAAGGATCTAGAAATACAAAGTTAAAATATCAAATAGAGCAACATAAAATGTGGTATTATGTATTAAGTGTTGCCTAGTGTTAGTAGAAACTGGAAATATTGTGGACGCAATTAAATTTATAGTACGCATTATGCTGACGAGTAAACGAAAAAAACTGAATTTCTCGTTTCATTTTCAGCTATTTTCTTAAGATTTGTTGCAGAGAATGTATTTATACATAGGTTTTAATATTTTACCACTTCCTGTTTCCAATAAAATGTATACGTTTATATATTATATACCATAGATTTTCAATTATAATTCCAATTTTAAATGAGACGTCTTTTGTTTCAGAAGCCTTGAGGATTCAACTGTGGTGCATTCTGACTGTGGAAGACTATCAGAGCATGCCAATAGACCCCTCAGCCCAGAAAACTTGTACTAAGGACCCGCGGCCCTTTGCCGCCTCGTGCTAATGACTATGGCTGAGGCAGCTATCGAATCAACCACAACATTGTCGACACACGATAAAGCCAACAACAATCACCCGTTCAGCATCAACCAGAATCACAGGACAGGTCGCCAAACAGAGAAAACGCAAGAGACTCAGCCAAGTGTTGGACAAACTCACCGGTACCGGGGCATCGTTAGAAACCGATCAAAGTGAACAAAGCCCAAATGTCAACAACAACGTGCAACAGCTTTATAATAACAACAAGGGAGATAATCTTAATTGAAGATGAGGTGAAACACTCGAGGCATTACATGTCTGAGGTGTTCAGATTCGATTTGGCAGACAAGGAGCGGTTTCGCAGAACAGGAAGTTTAGCTGGTGCTAGCGAAGACGAAGACGTGTTTAGCCCTGCCAATTCGAGCAACAGATCGCCTCACAGTTCAACTGACTCTCCCAGAATTAGCTTCAGCCCGTTGAGAATAAAAGAAGACGAAGCTAGTCACAGTCCACCCCTTGGACAACGTCCACCACCATGCCCTTGTTATCAGTGTGTTACTGGTGTCGGTATGGGTCACCATCCTCCCCCGTTACATCCGTACGATCGTTTTTTTCCCGCTTCGCCGATTTCCCCAATGACGCCTGCTTCTCCAGCACCAACGTACAGTTTCGAACGTTATTTCCACTCCAAGTACCTGCCAGATATTCTTCGCCGAAGGAGCCATTCCGACTCAGACTTGCCATTGTGGTTTGAATCCACTCAAGCAGAAAGAGCTCGAGCTGCGCCGATGTGGCCTCATCCGCTGACCTTATCAACAGGTTGTGGAAAAGGTTCTATCGAATCGGAAGGTTCTTCGCCACAAGAATCTCCTTTGGATCTTTCGCTAAAAACTTCAAAAATCCGGGAACGTATGACAAGTTTAGACTGCTTGCTACCGTCTCCACCAGTTCAATTGCTCCAGCCTGGTTTGTTGCCACCTCGCGGACCTGTTTCAGTACCTGTTGTAAAAGGAGACGTCGCTTCTCCAACCACTAAGGAATCTGTAGCGTCTCGCTACAATCTGGAAGTTTCTCCAGTAGTGGAAGAGATGCCACCAGGTTCCGACGTGGCATACGTCTGTCCAGTTTGCGGACAGATGTTCAGTCTTCACGATCGACTGGCGAAGCACATGGCTTCCAGACACAAAAGCCGACAAAATGTTGGTGAAACGACAGCGAAAGCATACTTGTGTGAAGTATGTAAACGTTCGTTTGCTCGTAGTGATATGTTAACGAGACACATGAGACTCCACACCGGTGTCAAACCGTACACCTGTCGTGTTTGTAATCAAGTATTTTCGAGATCTGATCATTTGTCGACGCATCAAAGGACTCACACCGGCGAGAAGCCGTACAAGTGCCCGCAGTGCCCTTATGCGGCGTGCAGGAGAGACATGATAACGCGGCACATGAGAACCCATGCGCGGTTCGAGCCCGATCCCGTTACAGCGCAACCGGTCAAGACTGAGCATCATTGAAGACGTGAAGGGAGAACACTCCGAAGTTATTTATTTAGTGTAAGGAGTTTATTTATTAAGTCGCAGTGTTGGCTTTTGTGAACTTGGCACTCAGTGTGAGTAAAACAATTCTGTACTAGGAGAAATAATCTCAACTTTTAGTATCGAAATCTATAATCGCCCTAAATAGTCATTTGGAAAAAGAAATAAGTATATTTTATCTAGGTATTTATTTTAAATGTAATAATACCTATATGACGATCTATTCATAACGTTCTATTACGTCATCAGATTTGCAGTCTATCAGTCCCAATCGATTTGTTGATATTCTTCTGTTTTCGTTCTTTCTTTTCTCTATCTATTTCCTCTGATCTGTCTTATTATGTGTTCCCTTTGGGTGCCATTTTTGGAATAACCGTTGAATACCCAATACGTTGTGCATGCCCACCTTTACTCTCAACATGTGGAATCTCTATGAGCAAGATCTTGGACCTTGTACTACGATTAATCGTAATCTATTTCCGGCATGACGGTTTTTGCTTTATTTCTATGCATATTTACTAGATTTTGCCCATATTTATTTCCTATCCTCTTTCCTGATATTATTTAATAAGTTTTTGGCTTTAGGTCTGGTCTTCTTAGTCTGTGTTTGGCACCACTTGATCATTTACAAAGCACAGAGTGCATAGCGTGCTAGAATTAATCATATCAGCTTGCATTTCTTGATTCCATTTTCTTAGAACTGATACGTACTATTGCAATAAAAAATACGAAAATACTTAGAGAAAATATCTTGTAACTAAATGTATTTTTATTGTTTATGTTTCTTTACTACATATCTCTTGATAATTATACACCATTTGTCTACCAGATAATTACCTACTTAGCTAGGATTCTTCTTGATTAGACTTTAAATTCAGCTCAATTTTAAGACACCTTTTTCTTCTACTTCTTCGATGGGTCTGGCGTAACGGATACTCTTTCGGTTTGTAGGACTTCTCGTCTTAAGGTATTTTTAAAGACAACGTTTACAAATAATTATTGTGTTAACCTGAAACATGGCTGCAAGCTTAGACCATCAGTGCTGGATCCAGAAAGGGTGGACGATCGTCCCCTCCAAGAGCCTCAAGCTCGGAGAGTTCGACGCTAAATCGAAAAAAGTCTTACATCCAAGGACTTAAATTTTACGTAGGTGAAAACGCAAGATCGACTATTTTTAACACAATAGTCTGACCTAGACTCCGAACAGTTTGGAAATATACAGAAATTTCGTGACAAACATTGAACAATAGTTCAGGAAATACAATTTATCCAAAACTATAGAGAAATCTACCACTAGTTAGGTTAATTTCGTACGAGATCATCCCTTTGACGCACGAGATTCTAGATACGCCCAATTGCCCGAACTCCAGGTCTGAGAATCAGTACGTATAAAGTATGTACAAATCTGTATAAAATATTTACCTATAATGTAAGGTGTGTACGTTTTTCAATCTAAAGAATGTTGTATTTCTGTTTCCCGAATTCATTGGTCAACCTTATTCTATTCACTTGTATTAATTAAGTTTTAAAGCTGATCTATTAGAATTATCAGAATGGTATCATTTGCATACTCTCTGTTATTCTTACATCTCTCAATTACTTTCAAATTTACCTTTTTGAAAATTTTCTGGTGCTTTTCGAAATGCCTTTTCCGAGTATGTGTTAAAAAATTTTGCAACACTGCCTTACCAATATTCTGATGGGAACGTTGGTTACTCTTTGGTTATTCAACTTATCTTCTATTATTAAATACTTTGATCCACTTCTTCAAAGACTGGTTTGATCAGTTGTGTATGTGTTTGATATTCTATAAAACACAGGTGGCCATTCTGTGTTTCTTTTCAAGCTAACCAATTGATTTGCTCTAATTTTCGGTATCGATCCAGTCATTTTTAATGTTCCTTGAACAATACAGCTTGAATATCCCAGAATAGATATGCTTCTCGTCTGTGGACTGCTTCATTGCAAGCAGCCCTTCTGACTATCATCTGTTGGTATTCCCGGTATATTTATGTGTTTTTTATTCTGTAATTTTCAAAAAATTTTGGGGTATAAGTTGCTTCTAATTATTCAGGGTCTGTTGTTTATTATTATCACTGTTGAAGAATGTTGTCTCTAGTTTGTTTAATTCTTATAGAAACCTATTGTTTAAATAAATTCAGTTATTATTCGTCGGACATTGAGCTCAGTTACCTTTATAATATTATTTTGGGTCTCGATTTATTTATAGCTACAACTTTTCGAGTGTAAAACATATTTCTTTATTGTTCATTATGTTTCTCTTGTTAAATTTTTTGTCGATAACTACAGTGTCCACTATGTTCATATCATTTTGGTATTTAAAAAGGGGACTTGAATACATTCACATTCTTGCATTTGCTGATTCATAATTGATTGGGACTAAGTAACCATATAGAACGTAGTATATTAGAATCATGTACCTGGGTATGGTTTTATTTGACATATGAGCCTGCAATTTCTGGAAAGATCCTATTGTGAAGAAGCTTTGCAGGAAGTATTCTTAATTTAATGATTGCAATTTGAATCTAAGCAAGTGGTTCTTTCTCCGTAATCCATTTGTCATCATTAGTGCAGGTTTAATTGCTTTAAAATCAAATGTAGTTCTCAAAAAACTTGATCATTTAATAAGAAGTTATGGGAGAATCTTAACTGGCAAATGTTTTTTACACATATCTTCTTGAAAACGCTAAAGTAAGACTTTTCAACCAAATCATAGTGTATGAATGAATATTTCTATCTTGTACAGAAGATTAACAGTTTCTAATTTTCATTGTAGTAATTTTCCCTTGATATTTTATCTTTACCTGTTGGTGATAGTTTTGGTCCAATCTTGGATTTTCTCCAATAAAATTTTCTACATTTTCCAATTTATACCACGTTGGTTCTGGATCATCTTCAGTGTTGGCAATAACCTTTCATCTCCCACATAACAAGTTTTAAGGTTTTTTCGTACTTTAGATTTCTTTAGAATAGTTATAATTCGTTTAAGAGTCATATACACGCAGAAATACTCAATAATCTCTTATTTTGGATGTCATTTGTCATGATTTTGATTGTGGAATTTGTGACTTGAAGTTGATGTTATAGGAAACTGTAAAAATAGGATTTAAGAAAAAGATCTATTTGTAAACTGAAATTTCTTGTAAAAGAGCAAGTTTTTCAATAAATTCGTAACGAACGTTCTCAAATTTGTAATCTCAGACCATAATACTTTAATCAAAAGGATTAACATTTAGTTATCTGATAGCTTTGAGTATACTTTATATACTAATATCAAGAACTAGTCTCAATGTATTATTAATTGTTATAATCAAGCAAAACATATATCTTGTTAAAACATATAACAAACTTTTATCCCAAGGCTTACATAAACCTTAACTTAAGCTTAAAAAATAAACAGGGTGTTTACTCAAAATAAAAACGTACGATTATATCGCAAGCACTAGTAATAATTATTTATTTTGTAATAATGATACTTTATGTTTCTATTCCAAATCACAATTTATTTGATTATGATTTTTCACTTAGTTCAACAAAAATAATTTAAATAAATTTGAAATATATTTTACTTCCAAATGTAGTGCCAAGTCCACATCAGCATAATGTTAATTGTATTTTATTTTTTCTTTTCATCCAGTGACTACCAAAAATACTTAATGGGGCCAAATTCTTATTAGATTTAAGTTCATCTTAAACGGTCAAGTATGACGATAAACATTTCGAATTAAATTTTAATCTAGTCCTAGACGTACTTCAGATAACCCACGAGTATTCTTGGTTTCGCTAAGACCAAAGTACATAAGTTCAAGGTAACACTTTTTTCAAAAATTTAATGATGACTCTTCGGTTGTGCCTTTAGTAATACAATTTTATAATATAAATTAAGCCTTTTTTTTTCTTAACTGTATTTTTATAGAAATATGATTTGATTTATCATACCTTTTCTACAAGTTTTATTTACTTTTGCATTATTACTAATTTTATGCGTGAGCTATACTCATGTTCATGGGCGTACCAAGGACGGGGCAAATTGTGGAAGCTGCCCCCGGATATGAACCACCTGCCCTGATCTGCTTCCCATAAATTTTCTGACTTCTCCCCCTAAGATAGAATTTTCTGATTTGCCCCACCATAAAAAACACAATTTTTGTTCTGGTTTGCCCCCTAAATAAAAAACCTGAGTACGCTCCTGTTCATGATGTTTTATAGTTTGGTCAATTTGAGAAATTTTTGATTTGTGTATTATTATTGTTTGCAGTTTTGTAAATTCTGAAATTGTAAGGTATTTTTACAAATATTTGTTTTAAACACAAATTATTAAAGGCATAATCAATCTCGATTTTAAGTTTAAGCACAACCTATGTACGAAAACTTTCCAAACCCATTTCATGCTTGAGCATTTAGGTAAGCGATTTTGCAGAAATGTTAAAAATTCTGTTAACGAATACAAAATGTTTACATATTACCTGCAACTTTTGTACTTGATGCCATTGTTTGCCTTTTTTAAAATAAGATCTCATTCCCATTCCAGACTTACGCTAATTGCCATGCCAATTTAGAAAACGAAAACGAAAATTTGAAACATATACTGAAATCACAGGTGCCAAAAAAATACTTAATAATAAACGATAAAAAATATATGTAAAAATTATTTGTTTTAAACACTTTTTATTGTTTAGCAAGTGCAAATGTTTTTCTCATTATTTAAAAGATGCTGTTATCGTAAATTCAGGAGACATAATCTGTTACCTTTCAATTTTTCTATAATTTAGTAGCATATAAGTTAGAACAAAGCTTCATTCATTTGGTCATACGTCTAACAATTTATCGCCATTTTTCTTTGTTGTGGGGCTGGATGCACCTTGGTTTATTGTTAAATAAGTTCATGCCCAATCCAGCTTGATTGTGACCTACTGCTGGGCCTGGTACCTTCCACTCGCCCCTGGACTATTAGTCGCTCTAGGTTGCCCTCAACTCTTCTCTGAAAGTGACTAAAGGTGAAAACACATTATCGTCACGTCACGTGAGTTCACGTGCTATTACGGCACGTCAAGGAACACTTGAAATATCTGCAATACAATTTACACATGCTTTTAAATCAGCTAGAAGTACACTATGGTCACGACACGTCTCGTGACGTCATGTGAACATAGTGTACTTCTAGCTGATTTAAAAGCATGCGTTAATTGTATTGCAGATATTTCGAGCGTTCCGTGACGTGCCGTAATAGCTCGTGAACTCATGTGACGTGACGATAATGTGTTTCCACCTTTAAATATGTTAGGATCTGGGCTTGCACGGTTGGTATTCTTTGATTTCTTAAACGATCAATACTTTAGTGTTTTTTGCTTTCCAGTGAATTCGTAGGATTCTTCCCCAACACCAGAGCTCTGTCGTGTCAACCTTTCTGTGATCTACAGTCTTCAACTGCGTCTGCTCCGTAAAGTAGTACCGGAAATATTAGTGTTTTAACGATATGTTTTGTGTTCGGTGTGATAGCACTGTCACGCCAAGTTTTTTGTTGTCCGCCTAGCTTCCAAATAGATTTATAGGTTAACTACTTTACATTGACGTAGGTTTTGGATTTCTGGCTGATTATTCTGAGGCCTGTTAATGATTACACTTTTTACTTTTTTGAATAGTTTACTGCACAAAATAATAATATGAAATCTTTGGTAAATATGACCACTTCATCTACCTGCCTACCACTCTATTGAATCGATAAATTGTTTATATCATACTGTTAGTTTGTTTTCTTGAAGGTATGCCCGATTTTTACTCGAACTATTTGCCCAATAATATTTCTACGTCTGCGGTTGATGAACAGGACTTGAGTTGGGTATTGGATGCTGGTTATTCTTCATAATTCCGATAGGATTATTTATAGTCATCTGAAAATCATCTCGATTCTGAAGGGTTCACAATCTTTGGCGACCCAGCTTTCTACTATGGCGTCATTTACTTCCAAAAACTCCATAGTGCAGATCATCTTGAATAATAGGGCGTCTAATTCATTGAAGTCTTAATATTTGACATATGGTCAAGTGTGAGGGTTTGATCGATTCACTTCGCTAACTTCATCAAATATATTTGCTTTTGTAAAGATTTCCTACTTATTCCACGCTCTTAATATACGAAGTTTTTCAAACAAATCGGGAAGAAAAATTTCTACATTTTAATTTTATAATATAGTCTAGGTAAATAGTATACGATTGTTGTTACATCCAGACTGAGCTTACATGAACTACTTACACTAGAAAGTATACAGAACTAGACCAATATACCTTTAATTTAAAGTCTTAGTTGATAATAAAAAAACAAATATAAAAAATGTTAGAAAATTAAAAGGTAACTAGATTATGAACTCTACAAAGATGTAAGACTTTGTTGTTGTTTTTTGATTTTTGCTATTTAGGCTGGTATTTATTATATTTAGACTGTTTTTATGTAGACATGAAGACACTAATAGCATGCAAAATAAAGACATATTTTGATTCGAAAAAGACATAATGTGAACGTCCACTATTGAAAAATTATCGAATATTGTTTTTTGAGTCCACCAAAATTCATTATATGAATATTTGTGAACGATATACGAATACTGTGATATTTGTACATTTCGTTAATTTTTATTTTTACGAGAATAGTTTAACAAATTTAAGTTCTCTATTTTTGATATTGCATTTTAGAGTAGTGCAGACATTGGAAAAAATGACAGTTTTGTCTTTTTCTGTATTTCACAACTTAATCTTCATGGGAAGTACTGAAGATCAATATTTTTGTAACAGTCTCGCGTAGAATGTATCTGATACGATTTGTAGCTTTGGGTAAGGGCACAATTTTTTCAAAATTCTTTATTGTTAGTTGTTGTCCAAGGAAGAAAAATTAATTGTTACCTGTTTGAAAATTAAAAAGAAAAATTATTTGTGCCACACGTTTATTGTGTATGTTAATGTTGAATGTACATTATTAATGTTAAGTTGAATTATTTTAGAAGTTCAAGTTTGTTAAAATTATAACAGATCGGTTTCAAACCTCCCTTATGTTAAGCATATTTATTTATTTCTTTTTTTTAATGAGAGTGATGTAACTTGTGTTGTTAATGCATGCACAAAATGAGAAAATTTGTTAAATATTCAATCGATTTTCCATATTTTCTATTCATGTGGATTTCTTTTTTTATATAATTTTATGTTATCAGTCGAAGAAAGAATAATAAACTGATTTAATTCAAGTATGTGTTGATTTTTATTTACAAAAATGTACCCATATCCAAAGATTGCACCATATAACATAATGACCTTTGACATCATTAGCTTGATGCCCTATAATGAACTGGCCCACTACACGTATGAAGCTGCTATTAATGCCAGTTTTTAACCGACTTCAAAAAAGGACAATTCTTTTTTACTTGAAATAATATTCTTACAAGTTGGTTCATACTTTTTTACGATGTGAACGATATTGTAAGTTAAATTTTATCAGAATGTCGATAGAATTTGGCGAAGGAGCGGGTGTTAATTGAAGTAATTAACGTTATTTGAACTCCAGGATGGAAGTAGTTGAAAGTGAGATGGAAGTAGAAGAGAACAAGTGTTAATTAAGCCACTTAAAAAAGGTGTGAAGGTTTTCAATTCATCTGTGTATACATTGTGTTGGTTTTAGTTGTTGGAGGTAAATGTAAGGCTTTCTGTTTACTGATTACTTAGAAGACAATTTATTTTTATTATTATAAAAGAGATCTGCAAGGTCTAATTTAGAGATCATCTTATGCCCATTTTATAGAGTTTCATATATACAATGTACGGATACCCTTTTAATATCACTCCGGATTTCTCCGTCTTTTAAACCACAGCAATTTTCTTCGAATCTACTGGACGGAAAAGGTTGATATTTGGTATCACCAAACTGACCCGATCAGAAATACATATTGTATATGAAGAAATTTTGTTTTTAGGGGAAAAATTTAAAAAAATCTACATTCTCTCCTTATCTATTGAACTCCTGAACATACAATTTGCTAAAAAATAAGGAATATAGAACGTTGCCCGAAGTTTACAGAAAAAATAAGGAAATTCCCCAAATTTTAGTTTTGGGGGCAAATTATAGAATTAAATAAACAAATAAAAAAAATCAAGCGCAACATGTAATACATCAAACGAAAGAGGTCATTCTGAGAAACACAAATATATTTTTTTAATGTTTTAAAAATAATTAGTTTAAAATATATTGACAAAATATACATCCCCCCCTTATCTCCAAAAACTATAAGACGTAAAATTAAAAAAAATAGAGATATAGGGCCTCACCTGAATTTTACCGGAAAAATAAGAAGAAACCCCAAATATTAATTTAGGGAGCTACTTACAGATTTAATTGGAAAATATAAAATTAAAATTGTTTCTAACTCATCATATAATATACTTACCAAAACAAAGGGCTCATTACGACGAATACAAATATATTTTTTCATATTTTTAAAACAAATTATTTAAAATATATTAACAAAAAAAATACTCTATTCAATTTTGAAAATAAATAGAGATGTAGGGCCTCACCTACATTTTACCGGAAAAATAAGGAGAAACCCGTAATCATAATTTTGGGGGACAAATTTCAGAATTAAATGGCAAACTATAATTAAAATTATGCATCATGCAATATATCAAATCAGAGGGCTGATTATGACGAATACAAACATATTTTTTTCATATTTTAAAAATAATTTGTTTAAAAGATATTAACAAAAATATTTAAAAATTACGCTTTTCCCCCTTATCTCCGAAAATGTAAGACGTAAAATTTAGATGAAATTGAAATGTAGAGCACCACCTGAAATTTACAGGAAAAATAATCAGAAACCCCTAATATTAATTTTGGGGGGCAAATAACAGAACTAAATGGAAAATATAAAATTAAAATTGTTTCTAAGGGTTCATGTAATATATCGAATTAAAGAGCTCATTATGACGAATACAAATATATTATTTTCATAATTTTAAAATAAATTATTTTAAAGATATATAAAACATTACACATCCTCCTATCTCCGAAACTATGAGACGTAAAATTTTGGAAAAAATATACTTATATGGCCTCACTTGAAAATAAGGAGAATTCCCTAATATTAACTTTTTTTATATCAAATGAAAGGGCTCATTATGAGAAATACTTTTCATATTTTTAAACTCATTTGTTACTCGCAAAAGCGCATCGAGATTTATGTTATGTTTGCCTATTTTAGAATGAATTTCGTAATTAAATGCTTCGAGCTCCTTGTAAGTTCACGAGCCTTGTTCTCAAAAAAATTTAAATGTTTGACCAAGTTTAGGTTCATACGATTGTAAGGAGTTCGTTTTATACTAAATATAATTTTGCTCAGAATCGTTGAGTATTCTAGAAATATAAGCAATTGGCCTATCATTACCTATAGGACCTTGAGACAAAATACCTGCAATATTTTTTTGAGACATCGGTGATTAAAGTGAAAGGTCTTGAAAAATCCCGCTTCCTCACTGAGTCGACATTGTTGATCGACTTTGTCGATCAGTTAAAATCAAAATGTCTGTTGAAAATGACGCCATTATTGCTTGTGCTGCACTTCTCATTATAGCTTCTAAAAAATTTAGAGCATGTACCTTCTGAAGATCGCCTGGTAACGTTAGAAAGAGAGGGCAATAGAGAGAATAAGAGACTATTTCACTCGATTGGGAACTGCATCCAATGAGCTCATTGGCTCCACCTACAAATCCAGTGAAATTGCGTCATGCCCTCTCTATTGCCCTCTCTTTCTATCCTTGACACGACATTTGTGCACTGCAGGCTACCTCCAGAAGGTGTATGCTTTATGCTAAAAAATAAGGAAATCACGCACAAGAATTTGGGTTCCACAAAACCTTGAAAGTAGAATAGTAGTCGATATAGTGGTAGTGATCTCATAAAAGATTGAATGTTAAATATAGATGTAACGGTGGTTTCAGACATTTTTTTCGAATGTCAGAAATTGAGTTTGAATATATACTAAATAAAATTGTTTCTGCCAATTTACTCAGAATACCCAGAAAAAGTTCACATGTAAGAAACGTGTTATTTTATGACGTCGGCAGGAGAAGTCCCTTGGCAATACAATAAGTGTTAAAAAATTGTTTATTAATACATTTATACAGACCTCTGAATCTAACGTGTCCATAGCCTTATTTTTGTCTTGCAAGAATCCTAAACTTTTCAAAGCTAACCAGTTGCTCACGTACCTATCCTCCGTGCCACTACACTCTTTATTACTATCCTTAATGTTTTTTAAATGGTCGGGATAACTGACTAAATATTTTAATTTTTTGTTTCACCACTTGCTTTTCGATATTAAATTTATTGACAATTTCCATTAAGGCATCGTGTCTCATGTTTCAATCTTTACCATATTTACATTTGGTATCCCATAGATTTATATGCTTCAATAAAAGCTAAGCTAACTTTTTCTTTTTTCCATTCCATTTTGCGGAAACAGCGCAAAATATAGTCATAGAAAAAGAAGAAATACAGTCACTAACTTAAAACGGCATTAGTAGCATTTCTGTCGATGACGAATGTCGCGTAGACCCTCCCCACTCTAGGTGCGACTCGAATGCACTTTGATGTTTCCGACAACGCATGAAAAAATATGTTGATCGACAATGTCGATTATTGCGTACACACAGTCGACTGTGCCGATAGACAGAGTCGGTCGATAATGTCGACTCAGTGAGGACGAGGCTGAAAACCAGTCGACATGTCGAATGACATATTTTGTCGATCAAAAATGCCGATTACTGCGTACGCACTGAATCGACTGTGCCGATAGACAGAGTCGATCGACAATGTCGACTCAGTAAGGACGCGGCTGAAAACCAGTCGACTTGTCGATCGACAATGTCGATTACTGCGTACACACTGAGTCGACTGTGCCGATAGACAGAGTCGATCGACAATGTCGACTCAGTGAGGACGCGGCTGAAAACCAGTCGAGTTGTCGAATGACATATTTTGTCGATCGACAATGTCGATTACTGCGTACACACTGAGTCGACTGTGCCGATAGACAGAGTCGATCGACAATGTCGACTCAGTGAGGACGCGGCTGAAAACCAGTCGACATGTCGAATGACATATTTTGTCGATCAAAAATGCCGATTACTGCGTACGCACTGAATCGACTGTGCCGATAGACAGAGTCGATCGACAATGTCGACTCAGTGAGGACGCGGCTGAAAACCAGTCGACTTGTCGAATGACATATTTTGTCGATCGACAATGTCGATTACTGCGTACACACTGAGTCGACTGTGCCGATAGACAGAGTCGATCGACAATGTCGACTCAGTGAGGACGCGGCTGAAAACCAGTCGACTTGTCGAATGACATATTTTGTCGATCGACAATGTCGATTACTGCGTACACACTGAGTCGAGTGTGCCGATAGACAGAGTCGATCTACAATGTCGACTCAATGAGAACGCATTTTAAAGATACCCCTGATTTCATCAAATGTTTGCAAAATTTTAATGTTTTTAAATTCCCATCGAAGAAAGTGATTATTTCACATATTATCTTTCATATTACCTAACCTGAAATATTTCTGTTTATTATACTTACATATTTTATGTAGGCATTCATTACTCAATAAAAATATTAGTCATTTATTCAACGTGATAAAACTGTAACAATAGTTATTATATTCAACAGTTTGACATCTGTCCAGTTTTAACTTATAACGACTAAACCATGAATACAACATAAAATGCAATAATCTTCTTCCAAATTCAGACATCTTGTTAGCATTGTTAGTCTAGGAGTTCATCCGAAGTTCTCTCAGACTGACTCGACGATTTCTGTAGCCTCATATAACGATTTCTTTGCGGCGTGATGATACCTTGCGATACTGTTGCTCTGATACGGCGTTGGGCTGATTGAACATTTAAAAACGTTCCGTATATATGAACAATTGTTTCGTCATCACCAGAACCTTGTTCGGGTAATCTTATGGTACTCCCTGTAACGCGTTGTAGCTCGCGAACATTTTTTCCACCTCTACCTATAATTCTTCCAACTTGAGTAGTAGGAATTAATATTTCTACTTTGAGCGAGACATCGTTGTTTCCAACGAATCCTTCTTCATGTACCTTCTCAAAAATTAAGTATTGGGCTTTCCACTGGGCTTCCGGAGATCCGGTTATAGTAACTTTCCTTTCGTGTTTGTTTTGTGAAGTTCTGACATCTTCCAGAGGTGCTATTTTGACAGAAGCTCCAGAGAATCTGATGATATTACGAATATGGGATCCTTTGGTTCCTATCACAGCTCCAACCACATTATTCGGAATATACAAGTAGGTGATTTCTTGACAGTCACCACCAGCTAGAGAAACGTTATTATTGTACAAACCAGGATAGGACACTGACGAATTATATAGTCCCCTTGGTTCGTAAACCATTCCAGCCGTGGCCATCATGGCCATGGGATGAAGTCCAGGAAATAACACGGTCTGTGGTGCCATCGCTTGGAGGTCATTTTCATAACTTTGACGAAGCTTGGAACTAATCAGTGATTCTGCAGCTATCATTTTATCTATCTGCCCTTTTATGGTTATTATACGTTCAAGGTTGAAAGAATTCAATTCGTTAATACTGGATACTGTTATTCTAGTGTCAGTTTCTTGCATTATCCTTTTTATTGTGTTCCCACCTTTTCCGATTATCCTTCCTATAAGATTATTGTGTGCTAAAATTTTTAGGAAAACGTCACCTTTTGACGTAGCTATCACCTCCTGTTGCATGACTTCTAAAATTTTCTTACAAGCGTTGGTGCAATTTTCAGGATTTCCGTAAATCGTAATGGCTTTTTCCAGAGATCCTATGTTTTCTTTTCGATGGACATCCACTCGAGCTCGTGTTTGTTGGGTAATTTGTCGAATCGTGGAACCTTGTCGACCAATAATAGCCCCTACCATTTCACTTTGCACCAGAATTCTAAGTGGAAAATCTGTTTGTCGATTTTGTGTTGGTAAACTGAATGAAGGACATGAAGATCTGGAACCCTTGCTGTTTCTTTTTTCAACACCTAGTTCTACGTTCAACACCCTTCCGTGCATTTCAATACCGTTTAGGTTATTCACCGCTTGTTCTGCCACTTCAGTATTTTCGTAAATAATAGCAATTGTTTGGGATTCGGCATCCTTCGAGGACAGTTTGTCCACCGAAATTATACGTCCATATTGGTTGAATAGATATTCCACTTCCTCGAAGCGTACGTTGGCACTTAAGTTGGATATTATTACTCTTGATGTCTGAATCCAACCGTTCCCAACAAGTAAAGGGGCAGATTCCAAAAAACTGGTAGAACCACGTTTTTTTCCAGATGCCACGGACGGCTCTACGATCAATGAAGACCCATTAAAATTAAAACTGTTTAGTTTATCAATCGCTCTGTCTGCAGAAGACTGGTCTGGGCAATCTACAAAGGCATATCCCCCACGTTTAACAAGGATATTTGTACAACTCAAATTTTGGTCATAAAATAGCTGTCGTATGCCACTTTCCGACATCTCGTTTGGTAAGTTCCCGACGTACAGTTTACTCATGGTAATGGGAGGTATTTTACCAGCGACCGACATCTCAAAATGTGCTTTGGGAAGGGCACAGGACAAATATGCAATTGAACACTACGTGACCACAAATTGTTACTTAAATTATTATATTCTAATCAGAAATATCTGACAAATGTCATGTCGTTGTGAAAGTGCAGTGGCTACCAGATTTAACGTAAATGTAGAGTATTAATTTTTAATGTTTTTCGGTAGAATTGGTTTTTGGTAGGGATCTAAATATTTTTTAGTAAAAATTAGTAATTTAATATTATCTGATATTTATATATTTGGGTGCCAAATAGTTTTTATGACTGAATTAGCAGATGAATTATCACTCTAGGGAACTTCGCATTAGCAGCTGAATTTTCAAACTATACTGATAAAGAAACACTCAAGTTATTATTAAAGTAGAACCTCTATAAGTCGAACCTCGATGAGTCGAAAACATCCAAAACTAGAAATAATATTTTATTTCCTTTCCCTTCAAGCCCCAAAACCCCCATGACTCCAAATCTCAAAGTCGAAATCTCTAGAAGTCGAAATAATTAGTCCGTACAAGCTATTTCAGTACGAATTGACGACATGTATGTAAAAAATTAGGATTACTAATTCTATGAAATGATACATAATCGGATTTATGGCTGACGTTAACATGTTCTAGTTTATGTTATCAGGTGTTTCATTTCGGGCACTTAGTATTGTTAGATTTCATTTGAACTTGAAACAGATGAAATTTCAAATAATTGAGGCAGATGATTTAAAATATGTGAAGTATTCAGCGGCAGTTCCGGGACTAAGTTTCCGTTTGACTTTTTAATCGAAACTATGAATTCTGCTTTAAAGATAAATTTAGATACTCTTTCCTTAGAGTAGACGAAGGCCGTTAGATGAGTCGCACTACGGGGGTTCCGTTGCTGGAGTGATTGGAAATGTAAGGCAAATCCTACCCCAATTAACGTCCTCGAGCTAAAAAATACAGCGGTAAACATGATCAGAGGTCATCGTTTGAATAACACAGCCCCACAAAAAACAAAATGTAAATAGATTTAACCAAACCTGATATGCTATTGAAACCGAATCCGCGGTAACAAAAAAATATTCCAATTCAGTTGTTACAACTTAAAATCCATCGCACTCAAATGAATTTTTATCTGTACTGATTTTAAGGTGGGGGTAAATTTAGAAACTTAATGTTAAATAGTCTATTTAGTGGAAGTAGCCAGTAAGTTACTTCTTATACTAACA
Organism: Octodonta nipae; assembly: GCA_034190945.1. Lineage (NCBI taxonomy): Eukaryota > Metazoa > Arthropoda > Insecta > Coleoptera > Chrysomelidae > Octodonta > Octodonta nipae. The sequence goes on along the minus strand of CM067223.1, from coordinate 78,253,073 downwards.
AACAACCCCTGTGAGTGAGAGAAACTACACCTAAATTCAGCGTTCCTAGAATTAACTGCATTTTATTTTGATTGATAAGAACGGTAGAAATTATCTGTACTTACTCAAAATAAAATGTTCCCAGAAATTTTAAGGTGCCAAGTTTGATGAGGGGATTTTTAATGAACCTCAGATTAGGAAGGCTATGAAAATCCACGTTTTTGTAACAAAAATAAATGCCAAAAGATGATAAAACATAGCTTACTTTCCCGGAAGTAGCTAAAACTTTTATGGGAAATAAGAAAGAGATCGTTCGAGAAATTAGAGAAACTTGACATCATTAGGCTGGAACTTGATTTTAAATCTCCATTTTCTTCATTCTCATCTGGATTATTTCCTAGAAAATTTAATTGATAATAGTGAAGAGCGCTTTCTCCGGGATCAGGGTGTATTAAGAAGGTGAGCCCACAACAATACCATTACATTGATTTTGCAGTGACACAGAATTTGCATACTTCACTGATTATGTGGAACAGGGCGCTAAGAAAGTGTGCAATTCCATATACAATAACCAAGTTATAGTCAACCACTAGTAAACTGGAAGTGTTTGAAATTAATTTAGGCATAAAGAGCATTCTGGAAAACACCATTAACAACAAATTTCAAATCTCAAATATTTGTTTATATACCAGAAGTACCTGGGCGACCAAGCTTCGCTCATGATTTCAATGTTGCGCCAAACTGTTGATGACGTATACACATACGAAAATAGTTTCATCAAAATTTATCAAAATCAGTTTCATTTCATTTATTTAGTGCAGCTAAAAACTCTACTTTATCTACCAGAGAATAAAACTACCAAGTGGTGAGTAATTTATTTTTAAAGTAACAAATATTCAATCAATTCATAAAAATTTCTGAAGTTTATAAATAGCTTGAGTAATTTGATGATTGTCTCCATCTGTATAAGGATGTACACCCTGATATGTACCTAGTTGCTTGAAAATTTATTTAATTTTATTAAAATATAAACATTGTTAATTTTTCATGAGTAAGTGAAAATCACTTTTTTTGGTAAAATTGAAAGCAATTAATATATGATACTATATGTATGTTATAATACACACACATACATCACCTCCTAAAAATCTAGTGAGTGTCATATAATTAGTAGAAACGACAGCTCTTGTTGTGGCCAGCAAAAATTCCTCTACACCTATGCCAAATATTTGTATTCTCATTTATTATTTTTTGTATTTCAGCTCATTACAAGGCCAAACAGTTCATTTTCTGTTTTAAAAGAGATCTGATGTATTAAATGAAGAATTCTCAATATTTGAAAATATCCACTTGTGCTAAAGTTAATTGCTACTCTTGAAAAGTATGCTAACCTTTTACACTGTAGTTGAATAAAATTGTTTTACACCAAAAATCTAAAATTCAATGGATTATCACAAAAAGGAACGAAATAAATTTTAGTTGCTTAATTTTAATTACACAGTGTAAAGGAATCATAACTTGTATAACCCCATGTAATTTCATATTAAGTTGTATATATAAAAACAAACCTCTGCCTATTATGTCTATTATATTACCAATTAAAATATATTAAACTTATACCTTTTAGACTGATTTATTGTACATTTTTATATTTGAATAAACTAGTGAGTTTTGTAAAATAAAATAGACCTCTGTATTCTGCGGATTTAGTTTTTTAAATTCTATTGAGCAGAATCTAATGATTGAAACTTTGTCACAATTTCAATCATTATTTGTGTATATTCCACCTAAAATTATAAACAATACCCACAACCTTTGTAATTATTTGGTGATTATTTAACTAACCTATTTCTTCTGAACCTGTATTAATCTATTTCCTAGTTAACGGCACATTTTTTATATATAAACTACCTGTTAACACCAAATACGTCTAATAATATTAACGTGTAAAGACACATTCATTGTGTCACTTTGATTCTCAATATGTTGTGCTTGCCAGTATTTTTTTCTGCTGCGAATACACAGTGATTTAACACAAAAATAAAACTTGTTTAACAATAATTCACTTGAATACACAGAACTGTTCAATGATTTCTACCGAATTAACGAAATGAAATTTGTTAGCTCACTAGTGGACCCGATAGACGTTGTTCTGTCCAAATGTGGCCTGGGGCTATTACCGGGCTCAGCAAATGTTTTTTGTAATTAGAATTCGATATAAACTCTATAGTAATGTGCGAAAAAATCCTCAAAATTGAAAGGAATCCCTAGAACTCAATCTTTGTGCCACTTACCAGGTTCAATTGTGAATCTAAACCATCCAGGGACCCACCCCAACATATACAAAAAAAATCAATAAAATCGTTGCAGCCATTTAGGAGCAGTTAGGATCCGATCCAATTGTGAATCGAAACCATCCAGGGACCCACCCAAACAGACACAAAAAAATCATTAATATCGTTCCAGCCGTTTAGGAGGAGTTAGATTCCGATCTTAGTACCCCGTACCGGGTTCAATTGTGAATATAATCTCTCCAAAGACCCACCCAAACGTACACAAAAAAATTCATTAAAATCCGTCCAGGAGGAATTAGAGCGCGATCTTAGGGCCACCTACCGGGCTCAATTGTGAATCTAAACTGTCCAAAGACCCACCCAAACATACACAAAAGAAATTATTAAAATCCGTCCAGCCGTTTAGGAGAAGTTAGAACCCGATCTTAGTGCTACCTATCGCGTTCAATTGTGAATCTAAACCATCCATGGATCTATCCAAACATACACAAAAAAAAATCGTTCAAGCCGTTTAGGAGAAGTTAGTAACCGATCTTAATGCCACCTATCGGGTTCAATTGTGAATCTAAACCACCCAGGGACCAACCCAAACATACGCAAAAAAATTTATTAAAATCCGTCCAGCCGTTTAGGACAAGTTAGAACCCGATCTTAGTGCTACCTATCGCGTTCAATTGTGAATCTAAACCATCCATGGATCTATCCAAACATACACAAAAAATACTTAAAATCGTTCCAGCCGTTTAGGCGAAGTTAGTACCCGATCTTAGTGCCACCTACCGGGTTCAATTGTGAATCTAAACCATCCACGGATCTTACTCTAACATAGACAAAAAAACATCATTAAAAACGTTCTAGCCATTTAGGAGGAGCTAGAACCCGATCTTAGTGCCACCTACCGGCTTCAATTGTAAATGAACCATCCAGGGACCCACCCAAACATACACAAAAAATGTCATCAAAATCGGTCCAGCCGTTTAGGATTCTATAAAGGACATACAGACAATGTTTGTCTGTATGTCTTTTATAGAATCTTAAACCGCTGGACCGATTTTGATGATTTTTTTTTGTATGTCCTTGTTTATATATAAACATTACCGTTCACTACAACGTAAATGTCGGTCAACTATTTCCGTGTAAATTGTCAATTTAGTAAATAGAACCCTAACCCTTTATTTTCTTATTCCATCTTGGTCATTCACAGTACTATGCAAAATTTGTGTCCGCTTTTTAAAGCGTCATTGGCCCACCTTCTTAATACACCCGGACCAGGATATATCCGAAATGGAAGAAAGGTATGAAGGAAGATGGAATGAACATATGAGAGCAGATTACTGTTGGCCTATTTAAAGAAATCAAAAGAAAAGCATAAGCGCCCACCTGTCAGATCATTTGAAAATAAAGTCAAAAGATATTATAAAAAAAAGAGATTGAGTTACTCATTTCACTAGTTCTATTTGCTGATAAGATAAGCTGAATATGCTTGATATGTATGTATACCCATCAAGTTTTTACATTCAGTAGGGGTAACACTGAAATATAGATTGTAAAAAAATGATGTTTTTTTGAAAGTTCTGCGTCCCAACAATTTTATGGGCTATAAAGGTAGAATTCCAGTTAGAAGTAATATTTTTCTCGATTTCATTGACACCATTCTGGTTCAAGAGTTGTTTCTTACAACTATATATATTGGGGTAGGTTTCAGGCTTACCCTAAATCTAAAGTAGTTATAATTTTCTCTCAAACTCGCACTGCTTAAATTTTAAGTAGTGACTGGTGTTATATTGGAGCTATTTATTGAATGGGATATTTTTTCACCCCTACGTAACTAAACTAGGTCTCAACAATGTTGAGATTACTTCAAAATTCACATAAGCATGCATATAAAATAAACATGCTTTTACTACTAATTTTTTATCCAATTTTTCTATGAAATTTTAATTCAGGGTAGTTTCTCTCTACCCGCAGAGGATGTTTGCTAGTTGAACTTAAGTTTTTTGCTACTTATAATAACTAAATAATAAATAAGACATTATATGCTTTTCTGGAAATTCAAAATATTTTTTATTATGTTTCTAGAATTTGGGGTAGTTGTCACCCCTCAAATGAGAGCGCGTTTCAAATTTATTCGATAGGCGTGAGTATCAACTACCATTCCCCATTTTACTCCTTTTGGGAAGTTTGTTTTTGGCTGTGGAAAAATGTTGGAAGAAATACGTCAAAATAGCATGATTTGGTTAAATGTATATTTTTTTGCGGAGCTGTGTAAGCGCAAGTCGCTTACGAGACTACGAGCTTTGGGGATTTTGGAGGATTCCCCAGACTACCTAGTTCCTTAGGAGTCTGAAACGATTGCATAGACAGAAGAGAGTCCCTGAAATCAATTTATTGGTACTAAAAACATGGTGATTATTTTTGCAAAGTTACCTTAAATTTAAGGTTTACTAGAGTATTCCAGTCATGGGCGGATCAAGGGGGGCGATGGGGGACAATCCCCCCCTAGAGCTTCTAAGTTAGTTAATTTAATATTAAAACGAGGTAATTTTAATTCCAAGAGCCAAGAAAACGGCGATCTTGAAGTGGAACTTGTTACCCAGGGACGGATCCAGACACGTGCTTCCGGGGGGGCGATCTTATGCTTCGGCGGGGCCGATCTTGTACTAAATTTACCTAAATATAATTTTAAACCCAGATTTTTTGAACTACTACATTAAAAATAGTATTTCTGAGATTTAAACCAATAGAAGTTACCTTCTTCTAGGCTCTTGAAGTTAAGATTACCTCGTTTTATTATTAAATTTACTAACTTTGAGGCTCTCGGAGGCGGCGACCATCGCCCCCTACCCCCTGGATCCGCTTATGTTGTTACCACTAATCTTATGTATTTATTTGAAAAGTGTCTGATACTCAAGGGACATAATATCATTTCAGCTCATACATTTCCATAGTATTTACATTTATTTTTCATAAATAAACCATCACAAAAATTTTAGCTGTTTTATTTATAAAATCTGTGACACCTTGTTCATGGTGTAGATAACTAGATACAAGTAAGTTACACGTGATGAAAATGATTTATGTTCCAACAGGTGCTGCGTTGAAATTCTATAGTCTAACTTTCCTGACGAATAATTCTTAAATCGTAGAGAGCAAAGTTCATCTTGACCGCAACCACCGAAGATAACGACTTAATGTACGACGGTTCAGCTATATCTACCGACGATCTTTGTAAAAACATGTTCCTAGAGAATAGCACATAAAATCGTCGGTAACGTGATAACGCGGAAAACACGATTCAGAATTTTCGAATAACATCAAAATTTATTGAAAAGTAATTATCGACATATCGAACAATAATGTGTTTGCTTGTGATCTGCCGATATGCTTCGCAATAAAGTTGTACGACTTTATGAGTTTTGTGTTTGTTGGCTTGTTCACGTGAGAGTTTCATTCGGATAAATGGTTAGATGAAATTCATCCTCCACATTTACAGTTAAGGAATAATTTGATTAAACAATCTGTACATTCAATATACGGAAACCCTTATACTGTGGGTCGGCAACCTACGTCTCGTGAGCCACATTTTTGGGTGTGAAGTTGCGGCTCTAGATTTATACGCAAATATAATTATTTATCAAAAAAAAAAAACATTTAAAAATCGTTGTTAACAGCATCTTGGCAAAAACACTCTATGATCGTCAGTTTAAAGAATTCTTAAACGAAATGGAGACTCAGTATTCCGACCTATTTCTTCAAAATAAAGTGCCTTGGCTTTCCAGAGGTAAGGTGTTGAAACATTTTGCTTTGTGCTTGAATGAAATAAATACATTCCTCAATGAAAAATGATTAATAACCCTCAATTAGAAAACAACAATAGTTGCAAACATTTGACTTTATGGTGGACATCACAGGGAAATAAAATGAGATTTATTTAAAACTGCAACAAAAGAGACACCCAGCCTTTGTTTGGATAGAAGAATTCGAGATAATTAGAATAACGCGATAAAATCAGTATAACTGTTGACACAAATTCACCACAGAGATGCAAAAATTAAAGACGAATTTTCTGACAGATTTGAGCTGTTCAAAACCAACAAACCACATTTATAGTAAATCCTCTCAACACAAATAGTTACAAAATCCGCATTGATCCATTTGGAAATGATACTCGATAGATTTAGAAAGAAAAGCTTGGTGGAGTGGAAAATTTGCAGAGTTGAAAACAAGTGAGAAGACTACCACTGTACTAATTTTTACAAATTTATTTTATACTAGCTGTTACCCACGGTTTCACCTGCGCACGGAATGTTCAAGCCTTCTCAAAAAGAAATAACTTATGAAACATATGGGTTATCCTATATTCTAACTTGTTTGAACCACCCTACTTAACCATAAATCCACCAATTCCGAATATATTTAACCCAAACTGCAAGGACTTATGGGCCACCAAATATAACAATTTTATTCGACATTTTTTTGAATCACCTTGAATAACTGTAACTCTACTTCACCCTATATTGCAACCATCCTGTATGCTGCTGTTTATTTGTCACCCAGTATAACTTTTTGAACACCTGACTATAACTCTTCTCAGCTATGCAACTGCTTACGGTCTACGTTGTATACAATTATTTCTCATATTTTTTCAACGACTGTTTAAAGTAAAATTTCTCTTTACTCTATAATTTAATCAACCTTTATTGCAGCTTTTTTAACACTGTGTTAAACACAGTCTAAAACTATAATCTTGCTTCTCCTCATATTTCAGATATTCCATATAGTAGAATGCAACTGTTTATGGTCTACCCTATATAACAATTTTTTTATCCATCCTAACGGAAATGATGTGGAACTTTTCGTGAGTCAATACAAAAACACAGGTTTGCACCATAACACCAAACTTTTAAATAAATTAAACCCTCACCCAAACTGCAACTGCTTATTGGCCACCCTATATAACAATTTTATTCAAAAAGACCCTGTATAACCATCATTTTACTCTACAAAATATTTCAACCACCCTGCATGTGCATCTGCTTAGGGGCAACCAAATATAAAATTTTTAAATACTTCTAATCACACTGTATGAACTATAATTTTACTTCGATCCATGTTTCAGATATTGCATATATGCAACAGTTCATGTTCTATCCTACAAAAAAAGTTATCCAACCTGTTTGACTATAAATCTACCTCACTCGCTATTTCAACCACCTTGTATTGGCAACTACTTGTCGGTAGCCCAATATAACATTTTTTCTACCACCCTGTATAACTATAAATCCATCAATGCTATATATATTTTACCAAAACCGCAACTGCTCCGAAAATAACAATTTTGTTCAACATGTTTTTGAATCACCTTGTACGTATTACAACTACCCTGCATACGCTACTGCTTATTGAACAACTAATATAACACTTTTTAAATAATTATTATAACAATTCTTCACCCTCGTTTCAACTATCCTATATTTGCAACTTATTATGAACTACGCTATTTCACATTTTTTCCTTATATTTTTTCAAGATAATAAACTGTAATTTCTCTCCACATTTCATTTAAACCAAGTGCTATATAACAAAATTTTTCTAGTATTTTGTACCCCACCCTGTATAATTCTTACTGTAAGCCACCCTCTATTTCAAGAACCTTTTATATGCAACTAGTTATTTGCCACCAAATATAACTTTTTTGTACGACCCTGTATCCTTAGAATCCTACCCCACCATATATTTCAAACATCGGATAAATACCATTACTTTAAAATATTTTTAAACCCACCTGTATAGCTGTAATTATACTCCGTTACATATTTCAACCATCCTATATATTTAACTACTTATGGATATAAAACAAGTTCTTAACCACAAAATAAACTACTTCACTCCATCTTATATTTCAAACACCCTGTATAAACTACTTCTTCGAACATTTCTTCAACCCATTTCATAACTATAGTATCTTATGAATATAATTGAAAGATCCTAACTGCTTACATAACACATTTTTTTAAGTTTTTTATTCACTGTGTAAATGTTCTACCCCTTCTACCTACTTCGTATATGGAACTGTTTGTGGCCCACTCAGTATAACTTTTTTGGACCATCCCGTATAACTAATTCCACTCCCCTTTATTTCCACCACATCGTATATATCCAGCTGCTTATAGGACACCAAATATAAGGTTTTTTAGGATTTTTTAAATCCATGTAATTCTACTCCGTTCTAAGTTTCCTAAATACAGAACACCCTGTAAAATTACGCTTCATATATGTTAGTCTGAAGTTGGTAGACAATGTAACTCGTTCCTCGAAGTTTCCTTGGACTTCCATAGTCTTGAAGTGGTTGATCTCACAAAGTTTCAATAGCTGTGTATCTGCTATCGTCATCAGGTGAATGATCATCACGGACACAAATGGAAGTTTCTCGCTTATTTCACGAAAATTTTCCAAATTTGTCGCCTGTATCCCACAGAACAATTAGCAAAATAGAAAAGCCGTTTCGCGAGCTTGATCATGTAAGACAGATCAAAAAAGTAACTGTCAATGCTGTATGTGATAAGAGGAAATTGGATATTATGCTTAAGCTTCAAGAAAACCCACATTATTCTGGTCAAAAAGCAGCCTCACTGTTCAACGTTAGTCACACATCAATTTTTCGAGTATTAAAGGAAAGTAAAATGCATTCCTATAAAATAATGTCCACTCAAGAGCTCATGGAAGACGATTTCGATATGAGAACGTATTTCTGTGAACAAATGATGCTAACGTTAGATAACAATGTGATCCAATTAGATGATGAAAGCACATTTACACTTCACGGTCATGTTAAAAATTGCCGCTATTGGTCTAATGAGAATCCTCACTGGATGACAGAGAAACATACGCAAAATCCTGAAAAAGGTAATGTTTGGGCAGGAATTGTTAGAAATCATATAGTAGGTCCCTTTTTCATTGATGGCAACTTGAATGGAGATAAATATTTAGAACTGCTCCGAAATAATTTCGTGCCAACTTTCACAAGTTGGATTGGGAGGCGCAGATCGATAAAATGGCCAGCACGATTTCCTGATTTGACGGCACAGGACTACTTTTTGTGAGGATGTCAAAAGTACTGTATACAAAACTAAACCCCTCAACTTAGATGACCTAAAAAGACGAATCACGTTTGCCATTAGACCGTCACATTTCTATACCAGATTAACATGTTGCCAAGAAGTTCGCGGCGAGCATTTTGAACATTTCCAACATTGACATTAATGTTTTTTGTTAATATTATTAACAAATAATCAGTATTAGTTATTAGGTTTTTAAATGTAATGTAGCGAATTTGCGATATAAAATGATTTTCTTTTTTTAACGTTAATTTTTGTAATAAATCTGAAAACACAATATTTCCGAAACAGTTGAAGATAGGTGTAGGACATTGTATATGAATTATGTCCAGAATTTTTTGGAGAATCCAAAAAGTAAATAATATACAGGGGCTTGCATTTAAAATAAGAAAGTTTGTACATGGCACACCCTATATAATTTATTTATTTATTTATTTGAAAACCAGTAATAAATGCTAATACAAAAAAAATAGATTTTATAATGCACTGCACCTACAGAGGCAATCTAGTGTTGCCTGTGCGTAGGACTGGGATATAACTGCTGATTAATATTCTTAAAACTAAAAGCTTAAACTAACAAATGCTAACAAAATCCGAAATTATATAAAAATAAAATAAGTATATAGACTTCTCTTGTTGCATATTTATACAATTTTATAATAGTATAGATTATAGTTATATTATATTTATATTATACTTATATTGATATTATACTTATACTCTTAATACTCTTGTTTGATATTTACTGAAAGGTAAATCATTAAAATCATGAAACGTTGTTCAGGACCCATTGTTTTAATCCCTTTTTTCTCTGGTGTTCTCTAAGTGTTTTGAACTCATTAGGAAGCTTAATAAACAATTTAATGGCCATGACAAGACTTCTTTTCCCGCTGCTTCTCTTTTTCATCTTCAGCAACTGTATACTGGTTTTGGAATTGAATGTAATGTATCTATTACTTAATTCTCTATAGTGATATAGAGATTGTAGCGAGAAAATTTGATCCAAATTCAGTGGTTTTTTGTTAGAAATATATTTATTCTTGTTTACAATTTTTAATATTCTATTTTGTAACCGTTGCAGCAGGTTAAGATTATTGTCATAGGCTCCTCCCCATGCTATATTGCCATAATTGATTATACTATGGAACAGAGCGTAATAAACCATTCTCAATGTTTCAGTGTCCATATATCTGGATATTTTTTAATAATAAAAACCAAATATTTGTTTTTTTTATAATGTGTTCAATATGTTTGTCCCAATTTAGAAGGGGATCAAAAATGACATCTAAATATTTGAACTGATTCACCTTACGTACGTTCTTTCCGTTTATATGAACGTCAATAGAATGTGGTAAACTGTCGCATCGATTCCCGGAAAGCATATAAACTGTTTTATCTATATTCAGGGATAATTTAGTTGAGGCTAGCCATTCCGATATTTGATTAAGGCAGTGATTCATTTTTGATTCTACACCTTGCCAAGTTTTGTCATAAGTTATTAACACAGTATCATCTGCCTAAGAAAAGATGGTGTTAACAGTCATATCTTCTAGAAGGTCATTCACATACAATATAAACAACAGAGGTCCAAGTATTGTTCCCTGAGGAACACCGGTAGTTACGGGCATAAATTCACTCACTGTATTATTAATTTTTACTCGTTGTAGCTTGTTGCTCAGATAGCTCACTAACAATTTATTCGCAATAGCTATGATTCCATAGCTGCCTAGTTTTTCAAGTAGGATTTTGTGATTAACTGTATCAAACGCTTTTGCTAGGTCAACAAAAGTTGTAGCTATTGCTGAACTATTATCCATCTTTTCTAGATTCAGATTTGTGACCACATCAAGGGCATCAGTTGTTCCTTTATTTTTAATAAAGCCAAATTGCTTTTTCGATAAGATTTTGCAATTGCTCAAAAAATTCATATTTCGGTTGTAAATAATTTTTTCAAATATTTAGCAATATTAGAAATCAAAAATATTGGTCTGTAATTTGTTGTTAAGTGTTTATCGTCACTCTTATATCTAGGGATTATTTCAGCATTTTTTAATACATTGGGCCATGTAGATTGTGAAATGCTTATATTAGTTATATATCGTAACGGTTCTACAATGAAGTAGGAGAGACTTTTGATTATTTTCGCATGAATTTCATCTATCCCACCATTTTTAAATTCCAAATGTTTAATTTCTTTGTTTATTTTAGTTATGTTAGTTGGATGTAGGTACATTGTTTTATAGTTATATGGTGGTAGTTTAATTCTAGAGTTTGGCGGTTGATGAATTCTTTCACTTAATTCCTTACCTATATTGCTGAAACATTTATTCATAGTTTTGGCAACTTCACTACGATCATCAATTTTAATTCAGTTTTTGTTAAAAAACTGCGCATTTAAATATACTTCGACGTGTCCAAGCGTTTTCCCTACAAGCCTTTCTTTATTCGTTATCGAATTTATTCCATTTGGTTGTTCCACACTGTAGAACATCTTATTAAAACTGTTTTAAGATAATAAAGGAATACGAGCTGAATTACTGAAATGTAGAGTTCGAAATAATTTTCGCATAAAAAATAAATAGCTGACACGTTCCTTGGAAAGCCATCGAATTCTCATAACATTTACAAACATTTTTCGCGTTCGTCAAACGGGTGCAATAAATAAATGAAACATTGTAAAGTATTCGGTTTCTCCTATCGCGACTTCAGTCGTAAATCAAATCAGAGAGTGAGTCGAGTGTTGTAACATTCGGTCAACTTTCGTATCAAATTTCATATCTCGCCAACAAACGGCATTCATTATATCATTCTGTAAATGTAAACATGCTACCGATTGTTGAAATTGTTCTACAATAATTAATATATAATTTATTACGTCGGAGAGATTTTATCTAAAAATCTAAACACTCATAACACTGCAGGTAGCTGAAATGGGTAACGAACAGTTGGAAGAATTTCGAAATCGGCGATATAGCTAAATGTGCGTTTTAAGAGTTTGAGAACTCAAATAGGTTCTCCCAGTCATTAGAGATCGTTTATTTCAGTCGAGTCAAATAAATCTAAATTAATTAAATGTTAATTTCAAAGCCTGAGACTGATAATGAAAGCCAATCAAATAAAAATTATGAGTTTATAACGCATAAATTAATTCATTTTTATCGCATGTTTAGCATAAACTTTATTATAAATAATGGCACGACAAAATTAGTACAACGGTACATAATTTCCGATCAGTAGAAATTTACTGTTTGTAGAATGGTAGCCTGAAATTTCTCATTCCGGTTCTAATAGTTAAACCCAAATATTGCTTAATAACATAAAAAAAAACTATTGGGCCACATTGCCATTGTTCAATAAACATCGTGTCTGGAATTCCAAAACCAAACATGAAGGCCAGACCTACGTTATAGTACAGAACAGGGGTCGACAACCTATAACCCGCAGTTTACCGAATGACCGATATGAAAATTTCCAGTGACATATTTTAATTCCAAAATTAAGGTATAATTTGTATTCCAATTGTTTGTCTTGGAAAACTAAGTTTTCTTTTGAAAGAGTAAAATAACTTCGAGTACCTTACATGGCTGCGAAGTGGCGCACTCTAACGGTTGGTTTACTCAACAACGTAACTTGCCATTAACATCAAAACTATTAGTCAATGAACCCACAACTTTCAGTTGGTAGCAATGCTCACTTGACAGCAATGTTATATTTTAATCTTGAGTACAAAGAAAGTAGTCTCGAAAACTGTAGTAGTAGAAAAGACTGCGAATTATGGCGTCGTGAAGCATAGTTTGTAGTTATTTAGAATTTGGTTTTCAACTAAGGTCGTAAAGCATTCTTGGAATGTAGATCGTTGAAAGAAACAGTGTTAGTTAATACTTCGAAGTAGTAAGTCGTCGTATTAGTTTAGTGAGTTGCAAAAGATTTTTGAGAGCAACGTTTGTAAAACGTTACTACTTCAGTTTGATAAAAGTTGGTTTAGTGAAGTACGAGGGCTGCCTTTTATATTTCGGGATTGGACAACCCTAGTGTTGCAATCTGACAACTGACAGCTCTATCGTAAAGTTTGACATTTTTGAGGTTATACGTACTCAGAACGCTTTGAGATACGAGCGCTATGTGTTGTTTAAAGTAACTTAAAGGATTCATCTCGGTCAAAAAATGGGATTAAATCATGAACATTTTCGTGCGATTATTTTTTACAACTTTCGACGTGGATTAAGTCAGCAAGAGTGCATGGATGAACTTAATTTATTTTTTGGCGATGAAACTCTATCAAGGACCTCTGTTTATCGATGGTATGGTGAATTCAATCGAGGTCGTAGTTCACTCCCAGACGAATTTCGTGAAGGTCGTCCAAAAACAGTTGTTCCAGAAACCATTGGTGCTGTGCGCGAACTGATATTGCAAGATCGTGATGTGACCTATCGTGATTTTAAGTCAACTTTACACATTAGTGGAACCAGCATATTCAATATTGCATAAAAATTTGAATGTCAACAAAATTTGTTCGCGTTGGATCCCACACAATTTGTCAATCGTGTCGTGTCAGGCTCGTGTCGATTAGTCGAAAAAAAGCTCAAAAAATACGATCACGGTGTTTCAAAACACGTTTATGATATAGTGACAGGTGATGAATCGTGGATTTACGCGCATGAGCCCGCATGGGTGTTTCAAGATGAGCCGAATCCAACAACACTTCCAAGCAAATGATCGCCTGTTTTTTTGGAAAAACTGGACATGTCGCTACCGTACCACTAGAACAACGCAGAACAGTCAATTCTGAATGGTACACAACCATTTGTTGCCAGTTGTCTTCCAAGAAATGAGGAAAACCAACCGCCGAAGACGGATCACTCTTCACCACGACAATGCGAGCTCTCACACATCGGCTCAAACAACTGCATTTTTGACCACTCAAAACATCGATTTGATGAGTCATCCGCCGTATAGTCCTGACTTGTCACCAAATGACTTCTTTTTATTCCCGTACGTAAAAAACAAACTGAGAGGTCAACGTTTTTCGACACCTGAAGAAGCTGATGCTGCGTTTAGAATGCATGTTTTGGAGATACCTCAATCAGAGTGGAAAAAGTTCTTCGACAATTGGTTCAAACGCATGCATGCAAGTGTATAGATCTTAATATTTGTTTTTGTTCTCTAATTCGAAATATAAAAGGCAGCCCTCGTACTTACAAAAGCTTTATGAATTTTCATCACATTTCTTCCAGCGATTGTTTTACATTCACCATGCTTTATCATTGTTTATAAAGCACCATGAATGTAGAACAATCGCTAGAAGAAATGTGATGATTTTTTTTGTAAGTAGAATTTTCTTGGAAAACAAAATTGCAAATAGCGTCAGTCAGCCATTGTAGTTTTTGAACATTACTGAAACCAGTACTATTGTAGAAATGTTTAAGACTGATACACAATCTTGTATGGATGAAATTGAATAAACTTTGTTAGTATTGAAATTTGTTATTGAATGCACCAGCAAATACGAAGGAACATAACAGATTGTGTTACTGCGCTCTTATGCCGAGTCCGTTCGATCCAGAGTTCCCCATATAGACAAGGTCAGATTCTAACCGCATTCGTCTCAAGGTCTACCCAAGCCTAAAAAACCTTGACGTAGGCATGGTCCTGATTTAACTGCACACCCGTATATACTGGCCTGGTTCGAGACAGACTAATAATATGCCCCCTTGGTCTTCAGTTTGCAACCTACTCACTGCTTTACAATAATTTAGGTGGCATGCATTATACAATTTAAGACTTATAACTACTATATGAAAATATCTCTCAACCAACATCTGTATTATTCTCACATTTTGGTTGATTTTGACCCGCGACCAAAAAGGTTGCCGACACCTAACAATGGTACCATATAGTTGCACATTTTTCCAAAAACAGACATCCCGACGTGGCTGCTAATATTTGTAATATAACGATTTCTAATTAAATTGTTACAAATATCACATTTTTCGGAAGAAACAAAATAGAAAAACTGTTCAACTGTCAACAGACCAAGCGTCACAACAACTCTTGGGCTGGCCCAAGACACGATGATACGTCACAAATTATTATTCGAAATTTTTTATCATTGATCAAGCAATCCTTTATGTACTATCTTTGAAGTTCTGATAAAGTCATCGTGCAAACTTAGGGCATGCAAGAAGCTATTACAGTTCAATAAACATAGTGTATTGAACTTCAAAACCAAACCTTCTTAGAAAAAGTGCACATGGACGCCAGACATACGTTATAGTTCACCGGGTTCATAACTTCCAGTTACCCACTTTAATTCCAATATCAAAGTATAATTTGCAACCAATTCACAGCTTTACAATAATTTAACTATTATATGAGGATATCTATATTATACTCACATTCTGGTTGATTTTGACCAGCTACCGGTTGCCGACCTCTGGCAAGGATAGTACATAAATGATTGCTTGATGGATGCACATTTTACCGAAACCACACATCACGAAATGGATGCTAATATTTGTACAATAACTTTCTCTAATTAAATTGTTACAATTATCACATTTGTCACAAGAAGCAAAACCAGAAAAACTGTCCACCTGTCAACAGACAAAGCGTCTGAAAAATTTGTGGACGGGCACCATGACACGTCACACGGTGGCTAGTTTTATTCGAAATTTTTTATTATTGAACAAACACTCCTTTGTGTACTATCCTTGGACTCCTGCTATGGGCACGGGCAGCATCCAACACGCGCCATCTACTGTCATTAATCGCCGAAGTTACTGCCACTTTTATACATTACCGAAAATAACGCAACAAATTAAAAAGTGAATTAAATTCATTGAATCGGTACCAACAGTATTTTTCTGTTAGATGTAGTTTAAATTTGAAATATTCTTCCACAATGGTCTCCTAAACATCGTAGTTACAAGCTTTATGTGAGAAATGTAAGAATTTCAAATTCAAATAATTATAGAGTACTTTTTGCACACTTTAATATATGTTTTAAATATTGTTAAAGATTTTATTTAGCATATTTATGAACTGCATGTATAGGTGCATTTTATTTTATAAAACTAAGAACTAGTAAATATTATAAAGAGTTATAAAGTGTACAGTTTGTAACTGAATATATATTAATTAAAAAAAGAGTGGCAGTCATTTGGGACCGAACGATGAAAGCGAAAGCTTCTCACGAAATATACTTTTTGTTACGACTCAAGCATTAATCCTAGTGTAATGTACTTCTTAATGTAAATATATCTGCGAAGGAATATATGATGTGTAAATTAATATAAATTTTTAAATAAATATTTGGTCTATACCCATTGCTATGGAATTCCTAACACATTGTACAAAAACAACAAATTTTCAACTTGGCGATGACTTATACCAACAAAATTTTGACATGGAAATGGGTTCCAGTCTGTCTCCTGTTTAAGCAACATTTGTATAGCAAATTGTGAAGAACAAACAATTTTCTCAAAACTGGTAAGTAAACCTTTTGGTTTGGTGGCGTTATATTGACGTCATATTCGTTATTTAGGAACACAATCGTAAAGACTTACATGAATTACTTAACGACATAAACAACAAAAAAAAAACTATTCAGTTTACACTAGAACTTGAACAGAATATCAAATTACCTTTCTCAGACATTTTAAGAACCAAAACACAATCAACGTTTGAAACAGAAGTTTACAGAAAACCAACTTACACTAACAAGTATCTCAACTTTTACTCTAAATCATCTAACTTCAGTAAAAAGAGGTATCATCATATCTCTACATAACAGTGCAAAACAAATAACTGTTCTAACACCAATTAATTTAATGAATAAAATACCTTTATACAATATTTACTCTGCCAATAATTACCTTGAAAAATTTATTAGTAAAGAGTTAAACAAAATCGAATACTAAACCATTCCTAACAATTTACACAAAACTTCACCAAACAACACTGACTCACAAGTTAATCACAATTCTACACTAACTATACCACACATACAGGGTCTTCTAGAAAGACTAAAAAGAGTGGGCCATAGATGTAATATTAATACATCATTTACAACATTGTTTAACAGATATTGTCAATTAAAAAAAAACATCGCTTTCGACTATAAACCTGTACGTTAAGTCTAAAGCTCATCTATTAAAGGAGAAGAACAACTTTGGTATGTTCAATTCAGACCTGAACTAAAAAAATATTAAAACAATTTCCAGCTTTTCTTCCATTAATTATGCCTCATACACAATGGGTTTTCATGATAAAAACTGCCGTTACTTCGTTGATAAGCTCAAAAATGGGTGTGTAATTTTTTCAGTTAAATTTTATATATAGTGAACTTTGCAAACACACTATCTAAAAGTGATTTAAAAAGCAAAATACAACTATGTTTTTAATACATTTTTACGAATATTGTTGAAAAGCGAAAATCTACTAACAAGTGTTGAATTGCAACTATATCAATAAACTTATAAGTGCTTCAAAATACTGCGCAATGTGGTGTTCCCTCCTTCCTCCAATACAAAAAATATATAAAAAACAAAATAAATAGCAATTAGGTATCTTAAATCCAAGAAATGTCAGTGGTAAATGATATGAATCTCCGTCATATTTGTATTTAATTAAATGAAAAATATAACTGCAGAATAAGAGAAGACTGGGTGACAAATCCTGTTTGTTGAGAATTTATAGTGCCTTGATGTCAGCGACTATCAAACATCACACATTCGTCAATGTCAAAACAAAACCAAAAAACAGCCAAACTCAAAATACAAGAAATTGCATTTATAAAATTCCTTATGAATATAACAAATTTTATATTGGAGAAACCTCTAGACCTCTAAATGTTCGAATAAACGAACACAAAAATAAAGTTTAAAAACGACAGTTTGAAAAATCCAAAATTTGTGAACATGCTTGTTACCCTGGCCATAAAATACAATTTCAAAATTCAGTTATATTACACAAAAAAGAACACAACACGAAACGAAAAATAAAAGAGTCTGATTGAAATTTGTTAAATGAAAACGATTGTATCGCTACTACCTCCGTAGAATTCAAGCGTCCCTGGTTGCCGATGATTAAGGAAGAAATTGCTAATGGTCATGTCCTTAACAACCCAACATCAGGGGTTTTTCCTTATGATGTATGGGATCACTGGATCAACAAAATTTTTTGATCGTATTTTTGACCAATGCAAACAAAGTCGCACTTAAAAGCGCCACATAAAATTCTGAAGATCATCCCTTTCTAATTCTTCCCATTTGAAAGGAACTTTATTATTACATGAAGTTTCTGTGCTACCCTGTACAGTATCAAATTAAATTCTCTTAGTTACTTCATGAGTCAAATACAATTGTCAAACATTTTAATTTTGAATTTTAGAATTGTCCCTTTTTTCATAGTTTCTTTGCTATTGACAACGGGGTCTGACCTAGACCCCAAAAAGTTTGGAAATATATAGCAATTTCGAGAATTGTGATGTTATTTTCCCAAAAAAGTTCTTAAACATCAAGGAAGTGTGTGCTGTAAGTCGGAACATGTTGAAAGAAATACAATTTCAAGCTATGCATTGCATTTCCATATTTATCTATCTTCATGTGTATGGGTGGGACTCCGTTAGGAAGCTTCCGCTTCAATAATTTAATCATTTTCTAACATATGCATTTATTAATTATGTAGCCTCTTTGTAACTAAACACACAATTCGATTATTTCAACTACTTATCTGCCAGAAGGTTTAGGGTGAATATACTCGTTAAAACTTAATTGCTACTCCTACCAGTAAATTTAACTTTACTAATAGGTGAATATATCGACCCTTAGAAAATCTAAAAATAAATAAAGAATAGAATAAAGAATAAGTTAATGACATCTCAAGGTAAAAGGTTGCCAAACAAGAGATCATTGTTCGTTTTTCCTGTTATCAAATTATTGCTGGCTAATGACGTTATAGGAATAATAGCACATAAAGCGTGGGAAGAGTAACTGATACTACAAGTTGTCAAGGATCTGGTTTCATACATAATGCACCTCTCTGATACACACGTAAATTTGATGACAATACAGGGTATCGTGTTCCTATGACTACAGTCAACATAAAACCGCCAAACGTACTAGTGTTATGTAACAAGTTTTTTAAGAAACCTTGTAGAAGACCTTAGACCTTATAGTAGTAGTAGTTCTTTAATACTCACGGGATAGTAATTCGATTGTGAACGCCGTTAATGTATGATAACATAGTTTACGAATACAGATCGTTTATATTTTAACGACAAATTGATGTTACACACATACACCTAAATAATTAACCGACTTCCAAAAAGGAGGAGGTTATCAATTCGTCGCGCTTTTTTTTTGTATGTATGTCATCTGAATTCTTCTCCTGTAGTGAACCGTTTTGTATGAATATGGTCTTGTTTTATAAAGTATATATCCGGATTGGTGAAACTTCAAACTTGGGAAAAGAATTCTATTGGTAAAGTGAAGAAACTTGTAAATGAACATATGCGTGCATGGAAATCGACCAATATCCCTAACATATTGGTATTTTTTTTTCGAAAATTCCTTATGGATGTGTATAGTTTTTTAACGTTTAATCTATTAAGGAAGATCCCTAGGTGATCTCATATACATTTCTGCGACGTGCAACTTGCAGTTTTGCAGAAAAACTCCTAAAATTTCAAAATTTTTATCAAAAATTTCATCGAAATGACATAACGGACATTTTCTCATAAATATTTTAATTCCAACGTAATAGTGCGGGAATTTTAGGCACTGGAAGTTTTAATTGCGAATTTGAAAATTTTCTATGTACATCTCAAGCATATAGGTAGTAAAGCATAGTATTTACGACTCCTTAAATCAATGAGTACCAAGCTCGTTTTGTTTTTATACCGAGGAAATACCTATTTAAATAGAAATTTTTCCATTTTGCGAAGACAGTGCTAGAAATTCAGTGACAACACATGTCAATCTAAACTGCTATTAGGTGGGTTTATACACAGGATGTTTAGTTATAGCAAACAAAATCACAAAGTAAAGTCATCGAAGGAGTTGCATTTATATGATGATTGAAATATAAGTTACGCCGTTTAGCTGTATATACAGGATGTATGGCTTATAAGGTAGAGTGGACTATTGGTGGAATAAAAATGTTGGAAAAAAAGTGAAATTAAAGTTATATAGGGTGATTAAAAAACTGTTATATGATATGGAGGTAAACAAATCATATGCAGGATGGTTGAAAGATATGCTGAAGTTAAATTATGTTTATACAGTGTGATTGAAAAAATATTTATTTTATAGCACATATGAAGTTGCATAAAGTGTGGAGAGAAATTAATGTTACACAGGACGATAATATAAAATGTGAAAAATTAAATAATTTATGGGGTAGACCACAAGGAGTTATATACTATGGTTGAAATATAGGACGGATTTGATTCCGTAAATATGGGACGGATTCTACTCCGTCCTATTGTTTACAGAAGGCAGCTATCAAATTTATGCTTATCCATGGACAGTCGTATATACAGGCTGGTTGGTAGATAGGGTGGAGTGGAATTATATATAGTTATAGAGTTGTCAACAAAGGTTGAAAGTTGAAAAAAGTTACATGGCGTTGTCCATAAGGCATAAATATATTTTGGGCTTATTAAGTCAACGCGTACTAGTACATTTTATTCGTAAACATTTACCTGTCAATTTAAATGAAAATGTATCATTGTGTAATGTTGAAGCTTTCGATGTTACCTGGTCCTGCCTAATAAGGTTATAGTTACAAAATAAAAAATAAAGAATGAAAACCACCTGAGTTAAAAAAAAACTAAAAAGCTGAAAATAAAACATTTTTTTAAAAAAATATAACCGACTTCCACCTACAACTAAAAAGCTAAAAATAATTATAACAAGATACAACTCTAGCAAATAAATAACACATTCAATGTTATTAGGTACTTACTTAGGAGGTAAAAAATGTAAACATTAAAAGGTGCTCATTCTGTACAAATTCATTACCTACCAATCTAGTATATTTTTGAAGTCGGTGCCAAGCAACAATAAACTTTGGTGAAGTAGTAGATAAGTACACAATGAAGGATTTTAGATTTGCTTGGCACCGACTTCAAAATATACTAGATTGTTAGGTAACTAATTTGTACAGAATGAGCACCTTTTAATGTTTACATTTTTTACTTCCTGAGTAAGTACCTAATAACATTGAATGTGTTATTTATTTGGTAGAGTTGTATTTTGTTATAATTATTTTTAGCTTTTTAGTTATAGGTGGAAGTCGGTTATATATTTTTTTATTGGTTTTCTTTATTTGTAATTAATAAAGTGTTTTTTGTTCCCTATAATGTAAATATAACTAAAGACTGAATGTTTTAAATATCTATATTAGGAATAGTATCGATTCGATCCAACGGATAAGTGCTATTTTAAAAAAACGCTCAGACACGTCGGTTTGTTTTTTGGACTGGGTTTTTTGTAATGATAAACTCATTTATACAGGGTGGGCCACAAATAAATTGCGACCATCTGCTTAATTTTTTCAAATAGAAACATATGTTTTTTATTTTATTTTTGAATTCTGCATTGAATTCATGGACAATGTCTTATACTGAAAATTATTCATTATTAAGAAAAATACATTTCTTTCTAAAGTTGAGAAAACAACGGTAAAAATTAGGTGTTTGTTGGTTTGAACCTATTTATTTACGTCTGGTTTCTATGATTGTTGGCGGTATTTTAGTCGCATGAATAGAAACACTTTTTTAATGCTGGAGTTTTTAATACTTGTTTATTTTCATAGAAACTGTACTATAATTTTACTTCAAATAAGTAGTTCTCAAGTACAGCTGCAAAGTTTCAAAGTATGGTGCGTTTAACTGAAAAGCAGCGAAATTTTAACGATGGTAGGATATGGCGACAGAAATCGAACACAAGCTGAACTTTGCGAATTGTGTTATATGAAGTACCGGGAGCGGCCTATTACACGATCAGTAGTTAGTAAAATTTAAAAAAAAAATCTAGAATTTGGCCACGCAAGAGACAATTACAAAACCAAACATCTTCCAGAAAATACATACTTAAATGTTTTTCTCGATTTACAAGAAAATCCTCACAAATTCACTAGACAAATAGCCACAGAACAGTCAATAAGTAAATCATGAGTTCTAAAATGCTTGAATAGAAATAAATGGCACCCATACAAAATTCATTTAGTTCAGGAACTTACTGAAGATGATTTGGACCGGAGAGTAGAATTTTGCGAAATAATGATGGATAGATGCAATGCCAACCCGCACTTTTCAAGTAAGATAGTTTTTTCCGACGAGGCAACATTTTGTTTAAATGATTCAGTAAACAAGCAAAATTTTCGATATTGGCCATCAGAAAACTCACATTGGATTATGGGAAGTCATACACAGTTTTCCAAGAAAGTTAACGTATGGGCCATATTTGTGGGTACTTCAATTGTGGGTCCTTTTTTATTGAGGGAACACTTAACTCGGATAAGTATTTAGACTTACAAAATGAGATAATACCCTGTTTAACAGAACTTTACCCGAATGATGAAAACCCCAATATACTGGCAGATTCCATATGGTTTCAACAGCATGGAGCGTCCCCGCACTATTCGCAAACAGTGCTAGATTATCTTGACAATATTTTCCCAAATAAATAGATCGGAAGGAGAGGTGATATCGAATGGCTAGCTAGATCTCCAGATCTGAACCCATTAGATGTTTATCTTTGGGGTTACGTGAAATCGAAAGTCTACTTCAATAAGCCGAAAAATATCGAGGAATTGAAGTATTGAATTAGGACCGAAATACAACGAATCCTGCCACAAACGCTAAATGAAGTATTACGAGAATTTGAAAACCTTCTTAGATATTCTCAGAATGTTAATGGTCAACAATTTGAACATTTAAGATGATATGTTGATGTTTTTTTCCTTCAATTTTGAAATAAATGTAATTTTTTTAATAACTTAATTTTCGGTATAGGACATTGTACATGAAAAATACTTAGAATTCAATGTAGAATTTAAAAATAAAATAAAAAACAAATGTTTCCATTTGAAAAAATGAAGTTGATGGTGGCAATTTTCTTCTGACTCACCCTGGATAAATGAGTTTATTATTATAAAAACCGCAGTCCAAAAAAAACCGACGTGTCCGAGCGTTTAACCAAAAAACCAACACCTGAACTTTAAACGAATTTGTTCCAACCCAGGCATCCTTCCTGTATATATATGTATAAAGTATTGTATGTTGTTTTAACAACTACTTCATCCTGGACTATTTTTTGTGAGGTCATCTTAGGGCAAAGGTTTATAAAATACCAATTGAGACAACAACTACGGGAAGAAATTGAAATCGCCTGCATACTATTTGAAAATAAGACAAAAACCTAGCATTTTCCAGAGTTTGCAAATCATTGTCCAGCTACATTATGCGTCGAAATGCAAGGTGGTCACTTCGAGCAGTTCTTGGAAGTTAACTTATTATTACTAATCCTAATAATAATACTACAGACCCATTTCATTGATATCTAATGTACCTAAAATCTTGGAAAAAAATATTTACAATAGAATTTTAGAATTTGTAAACAAGCATAAAATAATATCAAAAAACAGTATGGCTTCATGAAGAAAATAGGTACAAAGGATGCCTTAAATTTTCTAACAAATGTAATTTATGAAAAACTTGATAAAAGTACCCCAATTGCAGTTACATTTCTTGACTTAGCGAAAGCATTTGATACTGTCAATCACAAGATATTATTAGAAAAATTATACTGTTATACTGAAATAACAGACAAAGCTTATAAGCTCATGACTTCTTACTTGCATGACAGGAAACAGCATGTTAAAGTAAATGAAGTGAATATTGTGAAGTTCGAACAGGTGTTCCACAAGGAACAGTACTGGGATCATTGTTATTCATCCTGTACGTTAATGACTTACTAACTACTATGCCTGATGACGTAATAATATAATTTGCCGATGACACAGCGGTTATATCTATAGGAGAAAGTTGGGCTGAAGTAGAGATCAAAATGAAGCTATAAATAACTGGCTAGCTTTAAATAAGCTAACTTTAAATTTGGACAAAACTGTTTACATGCCATTCGGAAATTGCAACATAAGTGTTCCGGTAAACCTAAACATTTCACTCAACGGAAAAAACTTGAATAGGGTAGAATCATGTAAATATTTGGGAATAATCTTTGATTACAGAATGAAGTGGGATAAACATGTAGAATACATTCTTAGAAAAACTAAATATTTAGGATTTGTATTCTATAATCTCTCTAAGATTATGAAAACGGACACATTGATGAAGTTGTATTACGCATTTTTCCACAGCATGATCAACTATGGAATCATTGCCTGGGGGGGGGCAATGCTTACTCCAACGCTACAAGACGTCTGCAAAGCCACCAGAAAAAACTATTAAAAATCGTAAACAAGAATAATACAAGCTTACATAACAATCCTTTAAATTTGGAGGAGCTTTTCTCACTTGAATCTTTAAAATATCACTACATTACTCTGAAAGAAAAATTTCTGAACTCAAACAGTATTACTAGGAACAAGAGCATTCTTCTCCCACACAGATCAAAAACAGTCAGTAAGAAACGCAGTTTTATAAGAGAAAAAATGTATACAACAGTCTTCCAAATGAACTAAAAGCGTTAAGTAATGTAAGTGCAATAAAAAATAAGTTAAAAAAAGTGGATAGTTAATAAAGATAATAACAGAATCGGATAAGCAATTGATAAATGTCACCATTGTTATTGAAACTTCCTGAAAAATTATGTTTAATTTTTTTTTTCTTTTATGTTCTTTTTTATTTTATGTATTCTTAGATATTTCGTGTAATTTTAAGTATATATTTTCCATAGGATAGGTTTATATATTATTGGTTTTAGGTATTATGCCAAGATCACGAACAGGTAACTCCGATTACCTCTGTAGAGATTATGTAATAATGTCCTGATATTATTGTGTATATCTATTGGTTAAATAAATAAATCTTAATCCCATTATTTTCTATTTCACATTTAACTATTATTTGAATCAGTACCTAATTAGTTCTTTAATTAATAAGTGTAATTCTAAATTTCCTTCAGAAATGCAATTTATTTAAATAATGTTACAGAATTTTCAAACAAAAAACTCTAAAAATGTCGAAAATATCAAATTTGGACAAGGATCATTATTTTAGGTAAAATTGTTAAGATTTTATAAATCTGTAGAGAAAATTGTTAAAAAAATAAAAAAAAAGATTCAGGCGGAAAACCCGCTTCTACAGCCTAAATAGGACGCAAGTCGAAAAACGGAGTAGCACATGTTATTTAACATAAAAAGTTATGTTACAGTCTTAATTAGTATCGTTACAAAGGATTATTGAGGTTTTGAGGGTAGATTAGTACATTAAGTTTATTTTCCTTTAGAACTAGCTAAAGGTATTTGAGATTTCCTTTATATCCCTTTAGTTTTCGAGATTTAGCCGATTACAACAATGTACATTTATATTACGTTAATTTTATTTAGAATACAAATCGATTCTATAACAAAATTCATAGTGCAAGAACATATATGAAATAATTTATGTTAAACATTGTGCATTAAACAACTGCTTCTTAGGGGCTTCTTTGGTGGTCTCTTATAGATTTAATCCTGCTTAAATACCTTGAACGCTCTATTAGATATATTTACTCAAATAGGGTTATTAGTCTAAGAAAAAAGGAAATAAATCACCATAATAGTATAAATCCGTGACAATTAACTCGCCATAAATTATAAAAACTGAAACTACTGATTGGACCACCACAGGATATGATATATTCCTCCATAACAAATTATTTTGTCATATTTATAGTTATATGTACGTTTGTATTTCGTGAATAAAATAGTTTTGAATACATATAAAAATGTGATGTCATATTTTTTATTTCCTGTAACTTATTGATTTTCTATAAAAGAAGATACTTAATATATTACTTGGTCGCTGTTTGTTACATAGAGCAATGACTTGCATGGGTGTTTCAAGATAAAATGAAAATTCAAGTTATGCATTTCATTCCAATACTCATCTATTTTCATATGTGTAAGTTTTCGCTTCAAAAATGTTTTTGCTAATATAAGGACAGTTAATGAAGTGTAATTAATACAGTAGGTTACAAATTTAAAGTTACATTACATATAAATAGGCAAAAGTACTACTGTATAAATATTTTTTGTTGAGTTATGAAAACAACCAAAAGAACTAATTTACAATTTTATTAAAATACAATACGTTAAAAGGATACAAAGAATAACATTTATTTATTATTATTATCTTCATATATATCTGTGTTGTGAATATTATGATAATAAATAATAAATAAAAAATCGATTGGTTAAGGTCTCCTCTTTGGAAAAGATTTATAATAAATTTATATATTTAATATTTCATTGAAAAGATTGTGACAATTTTGACAGCTGGTGAAATTTCATGACGTGAATTGGTGACCTACTTGAAAGTGAAACGCCTCTTGTATTTTTTTTCAAAACAAATTGATGTGTGGGAATATGTAAGTTTGTATGAATATCTCGATTCGGGCAATTTCGGATAGATAAATGAGTAAATTTCGGATAAGTATGAGTTCGCCTGTTTATTTTGGGTAAACATTGAAAATGAGTCTTCTGAATCGTTCTCATTGTATGCTAATACATATTGTTATAGTTATACAGAATAGTTCAAGTCCACTTCTATATGCATATATAAATTAGCTGAAATATACTGTACAGGAAGTTCAAGGTGGGCCATAAGCAATTGCATATAAGCTATGTGTGAAATATATTTTGAATTGGAATAAAAGCAAACAATTTTTATTTGTTGGTTGTTGATTGACCCATATACAGAACGTTTAAAATATAGTGTAGAGTAGAATTATAGTTATACAAATTTATTTCAAAAAATATTAGCAAACAACGTTTTATTGGGTAGTCTATAACCAGTTACATATATAAGGTGGTTGAAATATATTGTGAAATGGAATTAATATCAAGACTACTTCAATAAATGTTAGAAGATTGAAGCTAAACCCATTAATGTTTTAGTTTACCTAGCAAATCTTCGATTAATTGGTTATATGTACCCAGATTTTTAATGAATTTACGAGTGAAGCTCGTCACCCAGCCACTATTTGTTAAAAACGAACAAAATCAAACACATGTTTAGAAAATTTATTCAAAATATGGTAAGTTATTAACTGCTGCATTATCATTTGGACATGAGTTATAACACTTGCCAAAATATAAGTCTATTCAGTTAATATTTACGATAAATTTGAATTTTTTACTACAAAGTCAAAAATAGTTGTTTACATTCTGGGAATCTTTATTGGCATAGCTATAAAACTCCTAGCAAATGAATGAAATCTGATACGATAGTTATTTAAGAATGACTTTTATTCTTGTATTTAAATATTTACAAAAAATACTTTCATTTTCCGATTGGACCATCCAGTTTATGGTAGCACACTCCCTATAAGGCAAGTATAGAGTGCCTTTAGGGGAAAACTCACGAAACCCCAGATATCCTAGGTATCAAAAAAGTTTAGCTCTGTGGGAGCCCTTGCCAAGTTATCAGGCCCGTGGTTGGAGTCGTGGCAGTTTCCCATGAATTTTCTGACCGTCCAGACCGAGGTATTTTACATTATTTAGTAGAAGTTTTAGGACTACTCCTGTTGTTGACATAACAATTAGTACAGTTCATGCGTTATTCATGTCCCACCATATTTTATTTGAAATTCCAAATCCCTGTATTTGGCTATTTTTTCAGCCTGCTTAATATTTATATTATTGTTGTTAGGGATTGCTATGACTTTATCTACTAAAACTATATCTGGTCTATTGTGAGCAACAGTCCAATCGGTCAGTATCATGAGATCCCTGTACAGATTGTAGTTGTAATTTGCTAAAACAGATTGTGGTTAGGTTAGGTTAGGCTCTTACCGACTGCAACAGTTCAAGTTTCACTGCTAGTTCCTGGTGCAGTGTTTTTGCCACAGCATCGTGTCGTTTCTTTGTATTCAGTTGCAGCGAACGCTTGACAACCTCCTTTGATCTGCTGGATAGATTCAGATGTTTGGCAATCGTATCTGCTTCTGTAGTTGTTAATAGAAAGATCTGCAACGATGCACTTTAGATAGTTCTTAGTTGGAATTACTTGATCTTGGATTGTCAATATAAAGCCTTCCGTTTCAGGAAACTTATGACCAGAGATTAACCAGTAGTTCGACGCCGAACTGTTGACATAATCTTGGTTGACGACATTTATATGTCCTCCATGAAGGGGCTTCTCTTTTCATTTGAGCAGTTCCTGATCCGTTGATTGGTGGTGCAATTAGACTTGTTGTTCTGTCAGTCGCAGTGGTGTTGCGGCATCAACTTGGCATATGACTCTGTGTAGATCAGAAGCTTCTGGAAATGACTACGCAAATTTGATTTGTTGATCTAGTATTTGCTTATATCGGTCAATCCTCTTCCTCCTTCATATCGTGGCAAAGTTGTACGTTCGACAGAGTTCTTTGGATGGTGATTATGAGTTTTTTTTAGTAGAACTCGAACTTCCTGTTGTAATTATTCAATGTCAGTCTTGCACCAATTAACTATACCGAAAAAGTAACTGAGCACCGAACAAGCACAGGTGTTAATAGCCTGAAACAGATTTTTATTATTAAGTTTGGTTTTCAGCAGTCGTCTTACCCTTCTATAGAACTCTGTTGTTAGGTCCTTTTTCTTGGTGGAGTGATCAATACGTTGAGCCTGCTTTTTAGGTTATGATACTCCGACAATCTCACGATCGATTGTTGATTTTGCCTATGCTGATATTGTAGATAAACGGTAAAATTGATTAATAAAGCTACATACTCGAATTCTCATCTTTCGCAACAGATATTATATTGAAAGTTCTAGCAGTCGCCGCTTCGCGCGCACAATAGTTCACCGTCTCTCCTACAAGCACTTGCACAGTACAAATATTGTTTTAAAGTGTCTAGCACAGCCTTAGAACTTTTAAAAACCTTTTCTTATTTGATATATTCTAATATCAATTCTACTACAGTATTACTATTCCAAATAATAATCAAATAGAGCATTAATAACACAGAAAAGTGCATTTCTGTGTTTACTATATTAAGCCATATTTCCCCAGTCTTTCTGCGATTAGCAACCTTTGATACGTGATTTTTTTCACAGATCTGGGACACTCTGTACATTCTAAGTCGTCTTTATTCTCGTCACGTACTGGTTCCGATTAAATACCGCTACCAATAACCAACAGCACTGATGCGTTAGCCTTTCCAACTTTCAGCGCGGTTCAGCACGAAGCAGCTTTTAATTGACTAAATTTTGACCGGACAATTATCGAGGCAACTAAAAATGTTAACTCATCATATTTCAAAGCCTTAATTAAATGTTATAAATACTCGGATAATGTAATCAACGAAAAATGTTGATAATCATCTCAATACTATTAATTTGATAATTAAAACTCTTGGGCTAATTAAACTTGATTTAAGTAGTTCTCGTTATATAACTTCCAAAAATAGTTTTGAGATTCTTTATATCAACGTCATATCATTGGACTAATAGGGAACTTCCTCGATTTTTTTAAACTTTGATATCAATATATATACAGATATATATCCACTTATTTACAACTATATCATTCAACGTATGACAGCCGTTTCAAACCATGAATTTTCTACTTTGAATGGCAAGTTCTAAAGTGAAATACTTGGATGTAATACACAACGATAAGACAACAGTCAGTGTATTGAACCTAATAGATGTCGGTGACATCTACCGTCTAGTGAGTAATTTAACTATATGAAGGCATACTATGCTATAACACATACCACACTCTTGACAGATGGTTCGAGTGTTTTATAAAAACAAATAAGTGTATATATATATATATATATATATATATATATATATATATATACAATATATATCCACATATTTCGAACTATATCATTCAATGTTCGAAACGGCCGTCATACTATTTAGTTTGTTATTTAGCGTTTAAAACAAAATTTTCTTTGTTCGCTTTCTTTACTGTCATAAATCAGTATTTGAAATTTGTACAAAGTGTACTAGGTGGCGCTATTTCGAAATATTGGCGGGATTGGGGGGTGTGCTTTGCAGGTAGTGTTCTTCACAGATATTCTGAGGAACAGAAACCTCTTCTAGAGTGGTTGGCAACCTATGACCCGCGGGTCACCGAGTGACCCATTGGCCCACTTTAGTTCCGAAAATAATTCAATATACCAGTTGTCTGCACCCAATATGACAACATTTATTAATGTGGGTCGCATATTGCCAAAAATGTTTTTGGGTGATTTTGATCAGCGGCCAAAAGGTGCTGCTACTCCTGCTCTACAATATGATCAGTTAGTCTTCCTGTGAACAAATAGTTTTATTGAATATACATGATTCTTGAAACAAGGTGGTACATTATAAACGTTTTAAGGAAACTATACATGTTATAGTTTGAAAATTGGGATTTAGGATTTATCGATAATGCTCTTTTTAACTAAAATTACTGTTGGCCACTTCCGGTTATAGCGGAGGTTAAGTGTGGATTTAATATTTCAAATGGTATATTTTTAAGGTTGAGTTCGTATAAAATCAAAAATATGAGTTATGTCTCAGAGAATTGAATTTATTTATCTTCAGTGCAGCCCAAACTATAGAAAAAATAACTTCTCAAAATACTATTTTAGAATTTTTTCAGCTATAGCTGACACTTGCCGCTCATACTACACTCAAAGATTGCTTGAAATGGAGCTGTGATCTCGCCAACCCCTTTTGCTGCTACCTTTAACACCACAACATAAGACTTGACACTTGAATTAGTGCAATACTCGGCAATGACACAGAATAAATGACCAATGAAAATATGCATTTCCAGATAAGCGACAGCAGCAAGATAGCACGGTCTCGTGATTTGGACGTCTTAAATGTGAGAAGTATATCCCCTCTAGCTCTATTCAATGGTAATCGGACTGCTCAGCGGTATAGAAAAGAAGTGCGTCAACCAGTTTTCCAACCTGGCCTACAAATCTCTAGAGTTGTAATTCTTTATAATTATTTTTAGTTATACATTGGAAGTCGGTTTGTAACATTACATTTTTGCCGCAGAGTATAACTCGCAGTATATTCCATAAACCCGTAAAAGAACAAGTAAACGACGAAATATCTGAGGTTTGATTTATGCAAAACGTATTTTAAATAGCCTAAACTGGACGTTGGATGTTATCTACAATAACTGTTTTCTCCTAACTAAACCACGAGTACTCGAATATTAACACCAACGGATAGGATAAAATTATCTTCAAACGTAAAGACTTACCTTTTTCTATTATTCTGTAGCATTTTTGTTATTGCGATATGCTTATTGGGTTTTTCGTATTGGAAATATTCTCGCTTTGTATTTGGTATTGATTTGTTTTGATGTTGACTTATTCTAGGTTATGATTGTTGGTTAGATTTTCTTGACGTTCGAGGCGATTTGCTAAAGGCGGAATCACACGTTCTAAGTAGGTTAATGGCATTTATGGGAAGAAGATGTAGAAAAGTAGAGTCGAGCACGGGACATTTCCAGCATTGATTGTGGAATGTCATAGAAGAAGAAAGTTGTATGTAGTGGAATTTAGGCGATGTTGGTATTAGAATTGAGAAGGGGTTGGTAGGCTTTTGGAGATGTCAGTTGTCGGAAGAAGGAGTTGGCCGTTGACCGTCCTCGTGAAAGGTTGTTGCCTGTTGACCGTCCTAGTTTAAGGATGCGTGTAGTACTTGGGAAGAGAGGTTATGGTGAAATGTGGTGATAGATGTCTACAAGTGTTATCTGAGTTTATAATGGCAATTTTCTGCCATCCATTTTTGGAATTTAGTTGGATACACTTTAATCGTTGGTTCCGTTATTGGTTTTGTGATATTTTTGGATTTTAACGGAAACCATGCTCGTGTGAGGATTTAAGACAAGTTCATCACTCACTCTCTCGTGGATCTGCACTTTCAGCAACGTTTAATTGATGTTTCCATTGGCAGTTTGGTGATATTTTTGAAATTAGTGGAAACACGTTCTCATTTGTGAGGATTTGATTGCTGAATATTTGCATGTACTCCCGTTGACCTTCCTGGACGACTAACTGGTCAACCACCATTTGAACATCGTATGTAAGAACTTTAGCCCACACAACACCTTGTTTTCTTCAGTGTATGGGGCTATCAACTTCACTTAGTTTGCCGAAGTTTTGGCAAGTCTTGTAATCGAACGAGTTCCATTTTGGTTTATTGGGAACCGGAATCGTTGGTTGCCGTATAGCAACGACGGCGTATGTTTGATTCGTTTCAACAGAGGACAGCTGAGTGTTGTGTCATCGCATTTGAACAAGGTACCTTTGCAATGTGTTTCAGTGTATTTGTTTTGCTCATAATTTGCTTTTCACATTAAAGAGAATTAATTTATCTGAATAACATTTTGAACTTATTGGATTTAATAAAGAACCTGATTATTTAGTCAAACTTTTGACTGTTAATTTGCTCATGTAAATTTGATTTATATGCATTTCCTATAGTGTTAAATTTTAACATCATTTCATGATTACTGTTTTATTGGATGTTGATAATATTTGGTATTTATACCATTTGGTATTTTGTGAAAGCGTCGTGAGAGCTCGAAACGTCGACTTGTTAATTGAATTATTCTGGATGTTTTAAAGATAATATTTGTTTCTAGATTTATGAAATTATTATTGATTTTTCTTGAAGTTTAAAAGTAATTAAACGCTTTTGTCAGTAACTGAGTTTTGGGCTTCAGATTTCAGAATAACAGTACAGTTATTGAATTTGATATAATTTTGAATTATTTACAGTATAGATGTCATTATTGACTTTGATATTATTTTGAATATTGCTTGTTTAAGTAACTCATTTCTGATTTAAGATATATTGTGCATGTTTACGGATCACAACAACATTTGAGTATTTTGATTAATGCTTTTGATAACATTTGTTTATTTTATCTAGGTTCACTTGATCATTAATTGATTATTACATTTGTTGATTTTGGTAATAATTTGAACTTAGTGTATCAGGTATGTAATGTTGATTCTTGATTGAACTATAGATACGTTTATGTAGGTACATGAAGTTGGCTACAGGTCGACTTGTGTTTGATATTTTTGCAGGATTGTATTGAAATAATTACAAGCTCATTAAATTATTTACTGTTTTATGGAGAGTTTTATTGAAGTAGGTTTGTTGAGACGTAACTGACAATATACTGAGGTTTTATTAGCCATGGAGCTCTTATCTATAGATTCCTTCTAGGTTATCTTAAGCGGTAAAGAGGCAGAGAATCTACCTGGCGCCCAGAACATCTTTATATTGGAAAGTTAACTAGTTAACTTACAGATGGCTTGGCCCTTGTTTGTTAACCCACTCCCGTCTCCACTGAAGCTGCCGTGCACCCTGGTGCGTCAACGTTTACCACATGGGCCGTAATAAGGTGGTAGGTTAGCCATTACATCTAGGCATTCACCGGACGTTTTTTTGACATTACAGGTTATACAGGGTGTAAACGGTTTGAGTGCAAAGATTTTGAAGAACAATACTTCAGGCAAAAACAAATCAAAAAGCTTGATAACATTTTCTAAAATAAACTATAGTTTTGCCAAAAAAAAAACACATAAAATTAGATTTTATGTAGCCCTTGCTACAGTGAATAATACAATAATTTCGATTTCAAAATGTCGGTAAATCTAAATATGTAAATACTCAATAGCTTATACATCTTTAATAGCCACATTAAAAATGAAAATTGATTATTTAAACTCGAAATATGCTTTTATAATTTAGTGTAAGTTTCTCCGAATAGCTATGGAACGTGGCATACAGACCAACTTATTTACTACATTTTTTACTGTAACGACTACTGAGAGTTACGATTGTTTTTTGCGATTTCGATTCTTGTAAACAAGAATAGATAAACTGTAAAGTCATTTGAATGATATCTATTTGATGGAGACTTCGTGGTTTGCTTTCTATTTAATATATTTTTTAAATAAATAAAATCGGTTGTGATTAGTGTGTAAGTTCGAAAATTAAGAATAGTGCGACAGTATTTATTTGTGATAAATAATGGCCGATTATACAATTAGGGAAAGACATGACATGCTCTTAATTTCTCGCATACCTGAAAAAAATTGGATTAAACGGTGTCGTGCTTGTGTTGATGGCATTTTGCACATTTGCTGTGAATAATCCGTTGTTTCAACTCAGTTCTATTATTATAATAAATTCGGTAAGTAGGATTACATATTTACTTGTCTAATATAAATAATATTAATTAAATCAGTAATAATGACTCTTCGAATAATTTAACTGGTAAAAAACTACATATACAGATCTCTTGAGTTGAATATCATATGTATTTACCCAACTTTGTATAATTGCATAAATGAAACCGCCAAATACAAATTCTAATTGCAATACCTTGTATTAAAAACGTAAATATTTCCAACAAAATATTTCATACATTTTTATTTAATTCTAAGGTCAATATCATCAGTCAATACAAAAACACAGGTGTTTATATTTTTGTGTCGGCGTAGTCATTCCTTTATTATTCGCGCTAAGAGTGAATCTGCTGCGAACGCGAGCGACGTTGCCGGATTGACAATAATTTACTTAATATGTTTTAGGGATTTTCTTGGTTATTAAGGCATACTGACCATAGTGGTATAAGAGTTTTTTGTTTAATTTGGTGTATACTACCTCCACCTAAAATATATGCACTCAAACTATTTACACCCTGTATATTGTTTAAATGTTTTATTTTCAATTAAAAACTATACTTAAAAACACTTTAAACTTGTAAATCCCACGTTAACAAACTTGTATTATAATACATATATTTTGTTTTCCAAAGACTGATTTCTAGAAAAATTCAGAATAAGCTTTCTAAATGCCTTATAGATAAATCCATGGACTAATTCTGCCCTCTACTCTCCATGATAAGTATGCAGATCATGATGTCAGTGTTCAAGTGTCATTTGACGAAAATTTTCATTTAATCACCATCTCTTCATTCTCGTACATATAAGTGGGAGCATTCTTAAGGAAGCTCTAGCAACAATATTTTTTAATTAAAAACAATTTTTAAGAATATTTTATACTCGTTAGTATATACTCGTTAAATTGTAATTGAGAATAAGAAATGACATAACATGTTTTTTGACAATAATTTCATGACACGTTTTCAGTTAATAGTCGAAAACGAGTAGACACACATCTCAAATACCTACTGAGAATTAATTAAAGACGGAACAACTTTTTTAAACGACTTAATTTTATGAAGTCGTGTGTTTGTCGGTGTACCTTCTAATGTCTTCGTTCCCACGCAAATAAATTACACTTGGAGCTGACCATAGAATTAAATGAGGAGGAATACTGTTTTAGTATGTGCTTACTATAAAATACACGGGGTTTCATGGAAAATGTAAATGACCGGCCAAGGAAGGCGCAAGCGTTTTTGAAAAAACTTGTTACGGTTCTGATGTATATTTAGTCAATTTGCAGTTAAAAATAATACCTTAACTTGTTCACAGTCTCTGACACTTTCTGGATGTCTCGTTAGTTATCGATAATAATAAATGTATTATACAAATCCAAAATTTCGAATTCACAGTAACTACAGACACACGGGTTTTATGAAACGAAGCAAAGCATAAATAAATTGAAAAATTTTGGGCATTGAATTTTTTTAAAGTATACGGTTCATACTAGAACCATAAGACAACAATTATTCTGCAAGTTCAGTGTAAAACTAACAAAGTTATTATATTTACAAATATTTATGTAATTATTAAATGTTATTTTCCAACAGTAAAAATCATTAACACATCAATTATTAGAATGGTAGATAATCAAACAACCCTTACATGATAATATATCTATCCCACAACACAAAACCTAAATAGATAAGGTACCATTTGAACCATTTAAAAAACACAAAGTTTTCACTAATACAACATGTGTCTTCATTATAGGTGTCAAATTATAGAATTAAATGAAGAATAAAAAATTTAATTTCTTTCAAACGCATCATATAATATATCAAATTAATTGTTTAAAAGGTATTAACAAAAGTATACAATAAATACATTTAATGAAGATCAATGCCGATTTTAAAAAAATGTACTTAATTAAAAAGCATAAAATATTGTTTTCTGCGACAATTAATACTTTTTGTGAAGTATGTGCCAAGTTGAACAGCAAATTATTTTGTCTATACATTGGATTTCTCTCCTCCAAATTTTTTCCTGTAACAGATAAGTATTTAAAAATTGTATATGTAGTAAGGCAATTTCGTAAAATTGCCCGGATCACTGGCTGTCTGTACAGAGATTCTTCCTCACAGTTTTTCTGAGAGAAAGAGATGTCTGTAAAATGATCAACCAGTATTCCTGTATATAAGTAATGTATTGTATATTGTGTAATACTTATCTGCGTATGGAGACGTTTCAACTCCGTGTCTGGAGTCGTTGTCAATCGTTTAGTGTTGTTTTCGAGGTTTTTTCTAAAAATTTTCGCTTTGATCTTGAATTTGTTGTTTGTCAAAAAATTTGACACTGACAATTTGTCGTTTGGCGATCACTTGACACTGAGGTTACCTTTTTTTGTTCTGTTAGCAGTAAATTCTTCCAGTCCAAATGAAGGTCGGCTGAAGGTGCTCCGATTTCAGTGTTGTTTATCATCATACAGCTGACTTCTTTAAGTTTTCTCTTTTTTAAATTTTCTTCTTTCAACAAAATCTTTGTTTTATCCCAGTCTATCCTATGGCTGCCGGTGCTCGTTAATACATGATTGGCCAAATTTGATTTGTCCACATGTCTTCTGGAAATGTTATATTGATGTTCTTTTTTCCTTACTTCTAAAGGTCTTGAAGTTTCACCGGTATAAGAATGGCCACAGTCACACAAAACACTGTACACACAATTTTTAGAACTCTGGGTTGCGTTAAACGGTTTGGTATGTGTGAGGATAGAGCGCAAGGTAGTATTTGTTTTAAAAACAGTTTTAACGCTGTATTTATTTCCTAACCGCTGAATTTTTTCCGATACACCTGGGATATATGGAATTATGTTCATAATTTGGTTGTCTGTTTGTGTTTGGTTGTTATTAGTGTGATGGTTATTTGTGCTGGTTTGTTGTTCCGATTTTCTTTCTAACTGATTTATAGTGTTATTTATAAAGTCTTGGGGATATTCATTTTGAAGTAGATGTTCTTTGATAATATTGACTTCTTTGTTAAAGATTTGGGTGGATGAAGATATGTTTTTTGCTCTATCATATAAGCAGTTTACAACACCTTTCTTTACATTTAAAGGATGGTTGGAGTGAAAATTCAAATATCTATTAGTATTTGTAGGTTTTCGATAAGTACTTGTACTTATTGTGTTGTTTGTTCTATCTATAAGTACATCAAGATAAGCAAGTTTATGCAAATTTTCCATCTCCATTGTAAATTTTAATGTGGGTTCTTGACTATTGATGTAATCTAGGAATGAGTGCAGTTCTTCAGCACCATACTCCCAAACCACAAAAATGTCATCAACGTATCTCCACCACACTTTTGGTTTATTAAAATATGTAGTGTTTAAGCAAAGTTCGGTTAGTTCCATAATTGTGTCAATGTTTAATTTTGTTTTGTTGTGTAAGGTAATATCTTGTAATTTATTTTTTATAATTTGTAATGATTTATCAACAGGTACATTTGTAAAAAGACTAACTATGTCGAAACTTACTAGTATATCATTTCTGTTGATAATAATGCTTTTTAATTTTGTTAAAAAATCATTAGTGTTTTTTAAATTGTTTGGATTATTTTCGTAAGGTTTAATTATATTTAGTAAAAATTTTGATATGTTTTGTAATGGTGAATTTATTGAACTTACAATGGGTCTCATTGGTATTGTGTCTTTATGTATTTTTGGAACGCCATATAAATGTGGAGGTTTACTATAGTGTGGTGTTAAGTGTTTTCGTTCTAATGGAGTGAATTCTTGTTTGTGTTTTGTTATAATGTCTCTAGCGGCTTTTTCTATATTTTGCGTAGGTTCTTTTTTGAGCTTAGAATATGATCCTGTGTTAATAAGGTCCATCATTTTGGTGTTGTAATCATTTTTATCAAATATAACCGTACCTTTATCGGCAGGTAGAATTTTAATTGTGTTGACTTTTTTAAGTTTTTCTATGGCATATTTTTCTGTAGGAGTAAGATTGTGTTTCATTTTGTGTTGCTTACTACACTTTGTTCTACATATACAATTTTTAAATACTTATCTGTTACAGGAAAAATTTGGAGGAGAGAAAACCCAATGAATAGACAAAATAATTCATGACCTCCTCAACAATCTTTTTGAAATTACTTTGAACAGCAAAGTTGTAAAGCACAACTCATAAGAAAAGATTTTCTTCTGTTCTAGGAAAAAAACTGCTTTTTAGTTAAATTACTTTTTTTGAAGTTGGTTTTTTTTTGTTGGTTCCGTATATACAGTATACGGATACCCTTATAATATCACTCCTCATTTCACAGTCTTTCACATCGTGACATCAAGGCAATTTTCTCCAAAACTATATAGTCTGCTGACTCGATCAGGGGTACCGCTCGCGTGAAAAATACAAAAAATCAACCATTCCCCCCTTATCGCAGAAAGTATTAAACCCAAAATTTTGCTTAGGTGGACATGATGGCCGAAGAATGGTTAGACGACTTCGTGGGAAGAGACGTCAACCTCGATTTCATATTGAGCGACATGTTCGTAGGCGGTGTTATTGCACATGGAAGTAGGGCAACATGACAGCGCAACGTTATCTTCAGGAAGTAGTGGAGCCATATGTACTCCCTTACCTCAGTTGGCTCATTGATCTCATATTTCAACAAGGTAATATGCGACTTCATTTTGCTCGAGTTGGATTAAACTTTTTTGAACAGACCCATGTGAATCTGTTGCCATGGCGACGCCTATCCCTCGATCTTTCTCCCACAGAATATGTTTGGGATATGATGGGTAATTTAACCCAGCCCCCAGAACTTTAGAGGTTCTATGACATAAAATCCAGGTAGCTTGGGATAGTACTCCTCAAAAGTAGACCATCTTATAATTAAAATATTTAAATTAAAATCTTTTTTGCGTTTTGCGATTTCTTTGTTACTGAGTATATAATGAATAATTTATATTTAAAAAAGAACCGACTTCAGCTGACTTAAAATAAAAACCGTTTAGAGACCGTGTGCAATCAATCACTATTTTCAGACATGTTTTCTTTTTTATCTGATGTAAAGTACAATTCAATCAAAATTTTAGCGTATTCTTATCTCTCTCTCTTTTTCTTCCTTTCTCTTTCTCCCTCTCTAATTTGTATTGTTTGTCAATATTTTCCAAATGTGTTTTAACCTTTTTATTTGTTTTAATGTAAATATATGTTATATATTACTTACTGGTCTATCATTCTCTGAATCACCCTATACAACTATAATTCAACTCAATACAATATCACAAAGGTCCTGAAATCTTTAAAACCACCCTGTATAAGTATAAATCCTCACCACACTAATGACTCTATCTATTTTCCTATTGTTTAAATTATTCCTCTATACATATGATTTTATTTCGCCCCATAATATTCCATTTATGCAACGGCTCATGGTCTACCCTATATAACAAAATTCACCTTTTTTGAGTCACACTCTATGACTATAATTTTACTCCACCATTTATTTCCATCACCCGGTATATGCAACTGCTTCTAAAATTTGTTGAACCCATGTCTATAATTATACTCCGTCCTACGTTCTTTAATTCAAATATCCTAACTGCTTATGCTTATATAACAAATTTTTGATACACCCTGAATAACAATAATTTTACCCTTACTTCAAACACCTTGTATAAGTAACTACTAATATTCCAAAGTATATAACTTTTTTGAACCGCCCTGTAAAACTGTAATTCTACTTCCACTTATATTTCAACCATCCTCTATATTCAACTACTTCCGACAATTTTTATAGCCTTTTATATAAAAGTAATTATTTTCCGTCTTATAAGGCAAATATCCACTCTGTATAACTATAGTTTTGCTCCACTCTTATTTCACCTAGTATACGCAACTACTTATGTGCCACCCTACATACTATTTTAAGAACCACCCTGTATAACTAATTCAATTCCAACCATCCCATGTATACAACTGCTTATTTACCACCTAATATTACACTCACGCGCGCACTCACCTACAACCGTATACTACGAGGGTGAATCAAATATGAACCGGACTTTTCTGTTTCTCACCCTGTAGGTAATTCGAGTGGCGTGACGTCTCGATATATGTTAGGTAGGGATGTTAAGAAGAGGGGAGTTCGTCGGTTTGGCGAGGCGTAGTCGATGCGCTGTTAGTAGCATCATGTCAGAGCAAGAGGTGCATACGTCTGTTGCGCAACGTGTTGTTATCAAATTTTTGGGGCGGAAGGGCGTTAGACCGTCTGAAATTTTGCGTCGACTATCTGCACAGTTCGGTAATGAAACACTTTCAAGGACCCAAGTGTACGACTGGCACAAAAAGTTTTCAGATGGCCGAGAGACAGTGGAAAATGAGCCTCATGCACGCCGTCCCACGACAAACATCAATGAGGCGAATATCTACGCAAGTTGTGAGCTGATTGAAGGCGTACTGCTGATCGATTTTCTGCACGAACGCCATACAATTAATGCTGAGTATTACTGCGAACTACTCCAACAAGTGAAACTTGCCTATCGGCAAAAGAGG
Organism: Octodonta nipae; assembly: GCA_034190945.1. NCBI lineage: Eukaryota > Metazoa > Arthropoda > Insecta > Coleoptera > Chrysomelidae > Octodonta > Octodonta nipae. The sequence goes on along the minus strand of CM067223.1, from coordinate 78,211,768 downwards.
TGGGATATGTCTATCCGAAGTGTGATTCTGCTGCATGACAACGCTCGGCCACATACAGCTGCATTGACTCAAGGAAAATTGAACAAAATGCATTGGGAAACCCTTGAACACCCGCCTTACAGTCCTGATTTGTCGCCATGTGACTACCACATGTTTGGGTCACTTAAAGAAGAACTGGGAGGCCACCGCTTTGAGGACAACGAAGGTGTAGAAACGTTTGTGCGCAATTGGTTATCGACACGACCAGTTTCATTCTTTGAGAAAGGTATTAAAAAACTTCCGATTCGGTGGGAAAAATGTATACATAAGAGAGGAGACTATGTAGAAAAATAATATGTATTAAAATTTGTATTGATGGTACCAATAAAATTTTTAAAACAAAAGTCCGGTTCATATTTGATTCACTCTCGTATATAGAAGAGTTTGCCGACATATCTAACAAATTTTCGTTTCAATAAACTAACGGAATATTTTCTGCCATTTCACGCGACTTTAACTTCTTCTCTAACAGAAATTGACTTTCAAATGCATCAAATTGAAAACGATATAATTTCATGGCGTTTCATCACATTTAAACTTGATATTTATGATAAAAATTTAACATTTACCATTATGTTTACAGTTTTTGTGCAAGGAATTTTAAAACATACTATTTTCAGAAAAATAGTATGTTTTACGTTATAGAAAAATGTACGGAATCAAGCTGGAACATATCTTTGTATAATACAATTTATAATATTCAAATTGCGTGAGCAGTTTTAGAGAAAACAATGAAGATTCATTGAAAATCGCTGAAATATAGTCCCTTATTTACTTTTTTTCTGATTTTCTAGAAAACCATAAATCTCATGTTATAGACAATTATATGGAACCTTTCTGTAATGTGCCTTAATATAATGCAGTTTAAATCATCAAAATTGCGTTTTTGAATATTCGCTGGACATACATAAAAAAAGTTGCATACGAATTGGTAACCTTCTCCTTTTTGGAAGTCGGTTAAAAATAAAAAGATCATGTAATGTACCAGATGAATGGGTTCGTACAGAGTACTAAAAGTATATTTATTTATCACCGAAAGTAATTTTGAAAAAATGTGAATATAGGGCCTCACTCAAACTGTACAAGTAAAGTAAAGCGAAAAATACTAATATTAAGTATATTAATATATAATTAAATGGAAAATAAAACAATAACATTTTCATGTTCCTCCGCTTGAGAAAGGCACGTCAAAATCGCTCCAGTCGTTCCGAAAATTATTGTGGCCAAACACACGGACAAAAATTTGATAAAACTGACTTTGGGTCTTAGTACAATGTATAATAGACACATGAAATTAGATCTAAACAACCATTTTCTGATTGAAGGTGTTTGTTATTACTATAATATTCTCCATTTGTGAGACGCCCTGTATGTATGCTGACATACCGTTTATTCCCATTTGGTATCCAGTCTATCGAACTTGCATGATTTACGTGGGCAATGAGTAATTTGAATGAATAGATGGTTGGTATAACTTATTGGTATTCCTAATAATTTGCATGGTCACACCGCGGTCGGCATATTTCCGTAAAATTTCCCACAATTTCCACTCTTATCTCACAAAAAGAATGGATGTAGTTAAAATTAACTCGACGCGTGGTCGAGCTTGTAACCGCATGTCAGCTCGACCTTCCTTATCAGAAGTGAAGTTATGTCATCTATTACGGCTGTGGAGACACAAGACATGTTAAATAATAAAATGTATTCTCGGTAAAACAAAAGCCGTTCTCGCGGCGTTCTGGTTTCGTATCACATACGGTTTTCATTTTTTTCGAATTCCTCGAATGTTTTTCTAACGTACATATCCTTATCTGGGTCACTCACCAATCCACATGTATGCCCATTTTTTTATAATTAATTTAACAAACTTACCGCCGCTTAATACTCCCTACCTTAGACAATAATACCTCGATTTAAATACCTAATGGAAACGGATATTGTTGTAACGTCAATGTGGAATGTGGGGAATTTAAATTAATTAGAAACTGCATTGGATTTGTATGATTTACGGCCTTTGTCAATTTTAAATACGTATCCCGTAACTGTTTCAAGATTTTTTTCGTCTAATCATTCCATCTAGATAAAAATCAACTGCACTTTCAATTAGATTTATCTCTGGATTAAAGGTTAAGATGTTTAACTAAAAATAAATTGTCATAATTTTTTTATACTGATTTAAGCACATGTCTTCTATAATCCGAATCATATAATAGGCCAGTGCAATTAGCTCTCCAGGGGCCTGTTTCATAATCAACTTGTAACTTGTACTTTTGTAACTTGTAGAATTTAACGTCAAAATTTTTGTACAAGTGACAACTTGTAAAATCAAAAATATTAGTAATCGTAATGTGCACGAGAATAGCACAGAACACAGATCATGCCAAAAAACAGAGAGTAGCGCAACTATTGGCTAATATGTTAAATAATTAAATAATGATGTTTATACAAAGCCAATAAATAATGTTTTTAGATTAAGTTAAAAATGCTACATAGAAAAACGGAAATAAACACAGGTTTTGAAAATATAAAACGGTATGTTTCCAATATTAAATTGTGATCAGAAATAAATAAATTTTAACACATGTGATAAATGTTGAAGAGCTATGAAATAATGACAATAGATATTTAATAGGATCCCTCCTCAAATACAGGTGACATTAACACCATATAAAACACATTTAAAGGTAAGTAATCTCATAACTTTAAATCTTATGAAACACACGTATTGGTAAATTTTACATCTTAATTTATTTATTACAGGTTAATAATTCTTCTATTGTCAGAGGAGTAAAATGCAGCGGTGTTTATAACCAGAGGCAAATGCATGTTGCTGCTTTAATATATCTTTAAAAAATAAGCAATTTACAACAATGAGTAACATTCATTGGTCAAATATTCAAAACGAAGTTCATTCAAGATGTTTTCATCGGTGTCCAAGACTAAATCTTGTCGAAGATGATCAATAACTCATAATGAATTATTCCAAGACTCTTAAAACAAGTATTAGAGACAGACACAATATTTAAGTTTAATTGCAGAAGTAATTCCTGAAATGTTTAAAAGATGAAATACATTTGCATTTGAAGACGCATCTTTGATTTTTTTATACCTAATCCAAAGTGAATTTTAATTATAACAAAGTGATTACACACTGGTTCTTTGGGAATAACACAACATGAACTTGAAAGTCTGTATATATCAAAAGACCAAACATTTCAAGGTCTAAATCAGACCCCATTGTCAATGGTAGTACACAAAATGAACAAGAAATTATATTGTTCATGGAAATGGGATAATACTGTGATTGCCACACATTTTTTCACACTTCTTGCATTTTTAAATAATTTTTGGTATATGATAAAAGTATTTTGCTCATATATGTTCTTGTAAACTTCTGTCCCATTAATCAAATGAAAAGTACTTTTATTTCTGTATATATTTCAGAACCTGATGGTTTCATGATAATCAAACCATTTGTTAAATACTCCAGATATTTATCAAAGAATACTTGAACATTCTGTTTTAGTTTTATCACATTTTGTGGCGGAATTTGGCTTGTAACGATTGCTACATGTTTTTGGGTTTGTAACTAAAGAAACAGTAGTTATTACCTTAAAGTTGATTAATATTTTCATCAGTTATGAAACACAAATTGTTCATGATATTCATAATGTTTTACTGCTTCCATCAGTTTCATTTTGTCTTCAAAATGTTATGAAGATATTCAAGATACTTGCTTAAATTAATTAAATAGTTATACAAAGGCTTCCAGTAACATACATTTAAGCTCATGCCATTCACATTCTGCAGCAAATTTATATTTATTTTTTACATTGGTTTGAATGAAAATATAAAAAAATCAGATTTCCTAAGTACAAAAATATATTACAAATGTGGTTAAATATTTTTAATACACATTTATTTTAAATATGCACAACCAAACACAAAGCAGATTCACAATGCTATGCCTAACTTCAATCTGAACTGCTTTACATTGATAACAGATAATATATTGCTATTCAAATAAAATATTCTATCAAAAAGAAACATATTCACTTTTTTTGAAATTTAAATATAAAGCCAGAAAGTACAAATGAGTAGCAGAAACAAATATTTATATTTTTATTATTACTTCTGCAATTAAACTTAAATCTTGTGTCTGCCTCTAATACTTGTTTTAAGACTCTTAGAATAATTCATTATGAATCATTGATCATGTTTGACAAGGTTCATTCTTGGATACTGATGAAAACATCTTGCTTGATTTCTTTTTTGAATATTTGACCAATGACTGTTAAACATTGTTGTTCATTGCTTATTTTTGAAAGACATATTAAAGCAGCAACATGCATTTGCCTCTGGTTATAAACACTGTTGTCACAAGAATCATTAACCTGTAATAAATAATTTAAGATGTAAAATTTACCAATACTAATGTGTGCTTCATTAGATTTAAAGTTATGAGATTACTTACCTTTAAATTTGTTTTATATGGTGTTAATGTCACCTGTATTTGAGGAGTGATGTGTGATCTTATTAAATAACTATTGTCATTATTTCGTAGCTCTTCAACATTTATCACATATGTGAAAACTTATTTATTTCTCATCACAATTTAAGGTTAGAAACATACCATTTTATATTTTCAAAACCTGTTTTTCTATGTAGCATTTTCAACTTTATCTAAAAACATTATTTATTATTTATTGTCCTTGTATAAACGTTTGACATTTTCGCCAATAGTTCCGCATGTTAGGTGGCGCTACTCTCTATTTTTTGCATGATCTGTGTTCTATGCTATTCTCGTGCACATTTCGAATACTAATATTTTAGATTTTACAAGTTGTCACTTGTATAATAATTTTGACGTTAAATTCTACAAGTTACAAATCTACAAGTTACAAGTTGATTATGAAACAGGCCCCAGAGAGCAAAAAAAAGAGTGGCAGTCATTTGAGACTAAAACAATGGAACTGAAAGTTTCTTAGTTCCCGTCTCTCAGAATCTCTCTGTCTCTATTTCTCTTTCTTTGAGTCATTCTTAATAATAGATATACATTTTATCTAAATTAGAATAATTGTCACTGTTTTGTTCAAGTATTGATCTTAATGTGTAATTTAATTCTTAATTTAAATGTGTCTGCAAAGGAATATATGATGTGTAAATTAATATAAATTTTTAAACACATATTTTGTACATACAGTTGACACAATTTCGTTTGAAACAGTGACAATTATATTTCACTCTGTGTTTAATTCAACAAATTTTCTATGTAGAGAGACTACAAATGCGTCTTATTCACTTAAGATATCACTTTTGATTCTTATTTCTTTATTTCATTTAGAATTATGGCACCATTGTATTCACGATAGTAACCACGAATAGGGATCATCTCGCAAAATGTTCTTTATAAACACATATGAAAATTATTTGACAATTTTATTATTCTACTTTCTATCATTCAACACTAAATATCGATAATTGATCTATTCTTTTAGGGTTCCATATATACAGTTCACATCACAGCAAGTTTCTGCTAAACTACTGGACCGGAAAGGTAAATGAAGAAATATTGATTTCTTCTGGGGGGAAAAACTGTCAATTTACAGAACTAAATGGAAAATATAAAATTAAAATTATTTCTCACGCATCATGTAATATATCAAATGAAAGGGCTCATTATGAAGAAAACAAATATATTTTTCATATTTTTAAAATAAATTATTTAAATGATATTAAAAATATAAAAAATTTGATTCATCCCCACCCCCTTATCACCAAAACTATAAGCCAACCTAAATTTTATCCGAAAATCAAGGAGAAATTTTTTTTCCATATTTTTAAAATAATTTATTCAAAAGATTAAAGATTATTAACAAAAATATAGGAAAAATCTCAATCCCCCCTTATCTCTGAAGCTATGAGCCGTAAAATTAAAAAATATACAGATATAGAGCATGGCCTGAAATTTAACGAAAAATAAGGAGGAACCCTTAATATTCATTTTTGGGGGCAAATTACAACATTAAAAATTGTTCTTTTGTGGTAGATGATTTGATTTTAGATTTCGTTGTTCCTTAATATTTCCAAAACTTTGATTATTATTTATTATTATGGAAATTGACAATTGTATAGTAATTTTAGGTGTAGCTACAATTTTAATTCTTCTGTTATTGGTATTTAAACGAGTTTAAATACCGGAGTTTTCACAAGTTAGTTTTGCAATTTATAACAAACATGGAAAAATAATAGTCAAAGTTTTGGAAATATTAAGGACAACGAATCTAAAATCAATCAAAAAAGACGACCCGAAAACAACCAAACACAAATTATAACGAAAAAAATTAAAAATTGTGTCTAACGCATCATGTAATAAATATATCAAATGAAAGGGATCGTTATGAGTTTGAAAGTTATTAACAAAACTATAAAAAATAAGCATTTCCCCCCTTATCTCCAAAACTATAAACCTTAAAATTCTGAGAAAAATTAAAGATATATGGTTTCACCTGAATTTTACCGAAAAAATAAGGACAAACCTCTAATAATAATTTCGGTGGGCAAATTACAGGAATAAATGAAAAATATAAAATTAAAATTGTTTCTGACACATCATGTAATATATCAAAGCAAAGGGCTCATTATGACGAATACAAATGAATTTTTTCACATTTTTAAAATAAGTAGTTTAAAATATATTAACAAAAATATAAAAAAATCACCCATTTTTTTATTTCCGATCTAGAATTCTGAAAAACATTAGGCGTGTAAGCCCTCACTTGAACTATACACGAAAAACACGAAGAAATCATTTTAAAGCAAAGGTGAAAAATTATCTTTTTAGATACGCCTTTTATTCTTTTGAGGAGTACTTAGTTACTTGATCGGTGTCATTATTTATTCTGAAATTGTTTAATAAGACTTTCCCTGCCTTTATTTGATGAATGCGTTCATCATGAAATCTTGAATAAGCTCTAAAGACGTAAAGCATGTGTGTTGAGTAAATTTCCTCCTTTATTTGAATAGTTTCATAAAAGTCTATTACGAGGGCTGCCTTTTATATTTCGGGATTAGAGAACAAAAAAAAATATTAATCATCGAAAATCGCTTTATTGTTTTTCAAAATACTCTCCATGAATCGTCAAAGCACTTTTTCCACTCTAATTGAGGTATCTCCAAAACATGCATTCTAAACGCAGCAACCGCTTCTTCAGGTGTAGAAAAACGTTGACCTCTCAGTTTGTTTTTTACGTACGGGAATAAAAAAAAGTCATTTGGTGACAAGTCAGGACTATACGGCGGATGACTCACCAAATCGATGTTTTGAGTGGTCAAAAATGCAGTTGTTTGAGTCGATGTGTGAGAGCTTGCATTGTCGTGGTGAAGAGTGATCCGTCTTCGGCGGTTGGTTTTCCTAATTTCTGGGAAGACAACTGGCAAACAAATGGTTGTGTACCACTCAGAATTGACTGTTCTGCGTTCTTCTAGTGGTACGGTTGCGACATGTCCAGTTTTTCCGAAAAAACAGGCGATTATTTGCTTGAAAGTGCTTCGTGCGTGAACAACTTTTGTTGGATTCGGCTCATCTTGAAACACCCATACAGTCGACTGCTGTTTACTTTCGGGCTCATACGCGTAAATCCACGATTCATCACCTGTCACTATGTCATAATCGTGTTTTGAAGCACCGCGATTGTATTTTTTGAGCTTTTCTTTCGACCAATCAACACGAGCCTTTTTTTGAACGATTGACAAATTGTGTGGGATCCAACGCGAACAAATTTTTTTGACATTCAAATGTTTATGCAATATTGAATGTATGCTGGTGCCACTAATGTGTTAGGTTGACTCAATCTCACGATAGGTCACATGACGATCTTGCATTATCAGTTCGCGCACAGCATCAATGGTTTCCGGAACAACAACTGTTTTTGGACGACCTTCACGAAATTCGTCTTGGAGTGAACTACTACCTCGATTGAATTCACCATACCATCGATAAACAGTGGTCCTTGATGGAGTTTCATCACCAAAAATTAAATTAAGTTCATTCATGCACTCTTGCTGACTTAATCCACGTCGAAAGTTGTAAAAAATAATCGCACGAAAATGTTCACGATTTAATTCCATTTTTTGGCCGAGATGAATCCTTTAAGTTACTGTAAACAACACATAGCGCTCGTATGTCAAAACGTTCTGAGTCCGTATAACCTCAAAAAAAGTCAAACTTTACGATAGAGCTGCTAGTTGTCAGATTGCAACACTAGGGTTTTCCAATCCCGAAATATAAAAGGCAGCCCTCGTATGAACTCTGTTGAACTTATTACTTCATAAACTCACTGTATTTTGCTCTATTCTTTTTAACATGTTTTAATTCCAATTTAAGCATAGTCAGACAAAATCTTGACACTTTCATTAGCACAAAAGCCTAATTTAGCACCTAGTCAATTGTTGTAAAGAAACCAAAAACTTTCCGTAAAAACGCATTGCTCGGGAGTTAAAGGCACATCAAAGACCAGATGATGTCAACACCAGCCATGAAAAGAGACATTATGGATTGCACTCAAGAAGTATTACCTCCCGCTAACACGACTATAAATTATTCGGGAGTTTACTGGAATTAATGTGCTCGACGAGATATTCAACAAAGATAGCGCATTTGTTAAGCGTTATAATTCTTTGCAAAAGTATGAGGTCTTTGTGCTCTCGAATATATTTTTGAACGATTTGCAACGCATGGGCGTCGTGTTTGGATTTCGCAAAATACAAAACAAATATGTGTGGCGAATTAGAGTTTATTACGGTATTAAATTGATGTTAATACGATAGTTGGGAATTATCTTTATTAGAATTTATTTCGTAATTAAGAACCGACATTACACTAGTCAACCTTCGTAATAATTAAGTGCTACGTAAACAGACACGAAAAAAACTTCTTGGTAAATCTCAAGTTATGAGTAGCAACTTGTAAATATAATAACACTGGTATCGAGACTAATCCTGTTGAATGAACAACTGTGTTCTTTTTGCATTTTGTTATGCTAGACCCGAATATAAACAAAAACATACCTGCTAGGCTCAGTTTTTTTGTAATTTAACATACAGATGGCACTGTATTCTATAACTTGTTATATTATAATGTTACGATAGAACGCAAAGTTGTTAAATGTTTTTTGCAAAGCAGGAGTTACATAATCCCTTCGCAGAAAGCTCAGGTCACTGATAAATTTTGATACAGGATCATGAACTTTTAACGTGCTTACTTGTCACAATACAAAGTTTTAAACGTTTAAATTTACAATTGGAAACTAGCTATAACGCAACAATGTCTTCAACTTTTTTTCACAACTTTTTGGTCAATTTGCTTTTTAAAACACAAATTTTTTGAAATATACAAATTTTGAGCGACTTTAAAAAATATGTGTAATATCAATTTACATCAGTCAATAGAGCAAAATTTAAAGTAATTTTAACCGACTTCAAAAAGAAGAAGGTTCTCAACTCGTCTGTATCTATGTTTTTTTTATGTTTGTTCACCGATTACTCGGAAATGGCTCAAAGAACTTCGACCGTTTTACTGGATCCTGTTTCGGGGGTTCGCGAAGTGGTCCCATATTTTTGTCATTAACATAGCTTGTACCGTTTTTTAGAAAATCGGAGAAAACTTTTTTAACATTTTTATGCAGTAAGTTTTGATGGAGATGATGGATTTTATTTTTTTAATGTTAATTTTTGTAATAAATCTGAAAACACTTGATATTTCCGAAACAGTTGAAGATAGGTGTAGGACATTGTACATGAATGATGACTAGAATTTTCTGGAGAATACAAAAAGGAAATAATATACAGTGGCTTGCATTTAAAATAAGATAGTTGGTATTGGCCACTTTATTCATTTATTCCATTTGGCTGTTTCACACAGTATAGTATAGCATTCTTACCTGTGTTAGTTTCAAGTTTCAACGCTAGTTCCTGGTGCAGTATTTTTGCCACAGCATTATATAGTTCTTTGTATTTGGTTCCAGCAAATGCTTGACAACCTCCTGTGATATCCTGGATGATCTCAGATGTTTGGCAGCGATATCAGCATCTGTCGTTGTTGATAGAAGGGTAACGATGTACTACAGATTAGCTGAAATTACTTGATTTTGGATTGTCAGTAAAAAGCCTTCCGTTTCAGGGAACATATGACCAGAGATCGGCCAGTAGTTCGACGCTGATATGTCGCTTAATCTTGGTTGTCGTCATTTATAGGTCTTCCTTAAAGAAGACTTCTCTTTTCCGTTTGAGCAGTTGACTGGTGGTATAATTGGAAATCTGTGGATCTAGTTGCTTTCCTATATCTGTTAATCATCTTCCTACTTTACATCGTGGTTATGTTACAACATAGAGTTCGACAGAGCTCTTTGGATCGAGATTTTTTAGTCAGTCTTGTAACAGTTCACTATGACAAAAATGTTAATGAGCACTGAACATGCCTAGGTGTTAATAGCCTTAAAACAGGATTTTAACTGTTACATGTGGTTTCCAACGGTCGTCTTACCATTTTGAAAAACTCTTTTGTTATGTTTTTTTCACCTTTCATGGTGAGTAAATTAATTATATGATACAGTTATTTGTTATTTCTTTCAAATACTGAGGCCAGGAGAAATGATTATTAATATTATTATTGTTGATCATGTCAGCTCACTATATGGTTTCGTCTCCTATGCTAAACACTTAACTCTGACATTTTTTGTTTTTCTATAATAATTAACATATGTGTGGCTCATTAAATCAACGCGTATCAAGTTTTAGTTTTCAATTCTGCAATGACGGGGTTTTAGTGTCACAGATTTCTAGCCTAATAGAAAATTTAGTAATGGTTTTCTTGGAAAATAACACCACAAAGAGTACAAATATCCAGATGTGGATACTATGTGATGTGAATTCTCAAAAAATGAGCATTAAAAGAAACCTAGAAGATGCCACAAATAAGCTTCAGTAAACAACCAAGTAAGGTAAATAATAATAATTAATTTAAATAAATATATTTTTGTGATTAATAAATCAAGAGATGCGATATTAATTTTATATGATATTGAATTTAAAAATAGGGTATTTATTCTAAACTGAAATATTATCAGAAGTGTTAATGCGAATGCTTATTTTATAATATGTAGTTGGTCAGCACGCAAATGTAATGGCAAATGGGTTTCAAGAGTTGGTAACATTACCTTTTTGTGGTTGTCTGACTTCTGACGGACGATAAGTCTTTAATTCAATATAACGCAGTCAAAGAATTAGAGTATTCATTAGAACAAAAAAAAATGTTTGTGCTGGTATTACATATTTACTGTCGGTTATATTTGCTTAATTACTACAAATTGTTGATTTTTTATATACGAAGAGACTCTTAATACATGACCTGATCAATGTTTCTTACACAGAAAACTAAGTGCATGAAAATCTCAAGGTCAAAGTGTCTGAACGAACGCTCCGAATAAAGTCTCATTTTTGCAATTTACTACCATGGTGATCTATTTTTTATATTTAAATGTGGGCCTCCATTAAGCAGCTTTGAAAAATATTAGAATAAAAATAATTTGGTCAACTGCGAGTTGGACTCGCATACTAAGGGTTCCGTACCACCTTCAAGATTCTACTATTCTAGTTTCAGACAAGCAGGGAATGGCCCCCAAAAATTAACATTAGAGTTATATTTTAATAATAAACTTTCAAGGAAGACTTTTATAATCTACTGTCTGAATTTTGAGGCTCTGTAGGTTGGAAGATATATGGCAAAATAGGTCAAGTTTTAAATTATAAATTATTAAATCTATTATTCAAATTATTTAAAAATACAAATAAAATATATATTTCAAAATTTAAATAGTGTAGTTTCTAAATTGGGAATTAAGTTGATGTCTAATATTTTTGTTAATATCTTTTAAACAAATGATTTAAAAATATGATATATTTGTAATTCACACAATGAGCCTTGTATCTGATATGATTCGTTTCAAAATTGTATTTTTATTTTCCATTTAATTGTATAATTTGTCCCTAAAATTACTATGGGGGTTTTCTAATAATTTTGCTTATAAATTTCAAGTGAGCCCCAGTACCCCTAATTATTTTCAAAAGTTTAGGTAGTATGGTTTCGGAAATAAGGCGAGAAATGAGAATTTTTTATTTCTTTATGTTAATATCTTGTAAACAATTAATTTAAAAAATATGAAAAATATGTATTTGTTTTCATCATAATAAACCCTTTCATTTGATGTATTGCATGATTTCTTCGTATTTTTCCTGTAAACAAAAAAAAATTAGGTCTTATAGTTTGGGGAATAAATGGGGAATTGGTAATTTTTTAAATATATTATAAAATATTTATTTAAAGAAAATAAAATATATGTTAGTATTCGTCATAATTAGCCCTTTGATTTGATATATTACTTGATCCGTTAGAAACAATTATATTTTTTTATTTTCCATTTAATTCTATAATTTGCCCCCAAAATGAATATTAGGGGTTTCTTCTTATTTTTCTAGTAAAATTCAGGTGAGGCGATATACCTGTATTTTTTTTTAATTTTACTCATGGTTTTGGAGACAAGGGGGGGATGGGTCATTTTTTTAATATTTTTGTTAATATCTTTTATTTAATTTATTTTAAAAATTTGGAAAAAATATATTTGTTTTCGTCATAATGAGCCCTTTCATTTGATATGTAACATGATGGGTTAGAAACCATTTTAATTTTATAGTTTACATTTAGTTCTCTAATTTGCCCCCCAAAATTGGAAGTAGAGGTTTCTCCTTACTTTTCCAGTAAACTTCAGGTCAGACCCTATACCTCCATTTTTTAAACTTTACGTTTTATAGTTTTGGAGATAAGGGGAGGGGGGAAATGGGTAAATTTTGGTATATTTTCGTTAATATCTTTTTAATTATTTTTTTTAAATATGAAAAAATATATTTGTGTTCCTCAGAATGGGATCTTTCATTTGAGATATTACATGATGCGTTTGAAATTTTTTTTATTTTTAAATTTTCATTTAATTCTATAATTTGCCCCCCAAATTAATATTTCGTATTTTTTTCCAAATTTTAGACTAAGTAGTTTCGGAGATCAGGGGAGGAACCGTCCCCAAAAGTACCCCTAAAATTAAAATTTCTTCATTTACGATATGTACTCCTGATCGGGTCACCAAACTATACATTGATGCCAAATTTCAACCTCTTCCGTACAGTAGTTTAGGAGAAAATTGCTGTGATGCGACAGAGGCAGAAATCCGGAGTAATATTATAAGGGTATCCGTATATTGTATATACTTGAGCCAAGATTTTGATAGGCAACCCGTTTGCATTTCATTTATATAAAATATCACCGTAAAAATCTTACGATGGGATAGTCTACTAATAGTTTCTTATCTGATACCTAATACCAAATTTAGAACTTTTCAATGTTTGTAATTTATCTTACTTCACTTAACTTTTGTGTAAGATAGGTGGCCGGTCGTGTGTGTGCGTCCTAGGGTTAAGTTAAGTTTAAGGGAGAGTTAAGGGTTTATAATTCCATCGTCATCCAACAGACACTTATTTAAAGTGAAAAAAAACGCCCAGGTAGTGAATATATGTGTTAGAAATAGTGATAGTGCCGGAAGTTCAAGGCTGCCTCGCTTTGTAAATATCGTTTCGTTCATAATCTAAGCAATCATATTCTCAATCACCAAATTTGGAGGAATAACGTTTTATTTTCATTACGAAGAACAATTCATTTACGGTATTTTTAGTGAAAAGAGGAGTATTAGAAAATTTTGTTTTTCTACTTGATTATATCACTTCTGGCTAGAAGATCGAAAGATCGAAGCCATTCCCCGTCCCGTGAGGGACTCCCTTGGAAGAAGAAGAAGATCTTACTTCACTTGATTTCAATACATTTTTATTATCATATGTTGATTTAAAAGCTCCCTTTATTGGACTATTATTTAAAACTGGGCCTTTTTACCAAACATAAAGTTTCATACTACCAAAGATTAATAATAAATTAAAATTGTGATTATCCAAAAACTCTCAGACGATATTTGAATAAATAATTTCGTTTGTTAGCAATTAATTTAAAATATTTCAGTCCAGATGGGCGATCGTGCGCCCGAAAGGTCGGGTGGATACTCGTAATAATGAAAAAATGTAGTAAAGCAAATGTAGTGCAGGTGGCGTGGGCGTATTAGACATGTCGACAACTGTACGTCTTGCGTGTTCGCCCTCACCGTGGCGATGTGTCGCGCCGCTCCTGCCATTGTGTGCCCCCGACCTCCAGCCCAACCTTGTACGCCCATGAAATCCCGTCGTCGTCGGTTTCGAAATTTTCCATATTGACATTTCCATAATACATTTCATTCATTGTTTTGGTTTGGGTATGTTTTAATTGTATAATGATATGTGGACGGGTTTAGAACAATGAAGTGTATGTCGTTAGCACTAGATGTATTATCATATTTAGAAGAGTTACGTATAAATGAGATATTTGCTTTTTTCTATTTTCTATACAGGGATAGTTGACACCCAGTGTTTTGGTAGTTCAGAGTAAATTATTTTAGTTTTTTGTTTCATTGTATATAATTGCTTGAATGCCTCATTATTACAAAGTTTGTTCTTTGCCGTCTAACTCCTCAAAACATCATCCTTCCAAAGACTATGCTCGGCTCAGGGCAACGTGTGTCTCTTTTTCTTCAAACAATTTCTAGCCTAAATATACAAATGCGTGGTCTACAGACAAAATTAAAGGCAACATCCTTCTTGCAGGCGACCCATAATTAAACTTTGCTAGAAATTGTATGGCTTTAGGGTGAATGAGGTGTTCTCCGTCACTATCAGTCGATCCGAACTGATGGTATGACGAAACTGATGCAGAGACTTATAAGAACCGACTTGATGAGGGCACATATGACTCTGCCGAAACGTCGTCATTTTACAATCGATATATGGGACATTCTTTGCCAAATCAGCCACCCCCTGCCCATTTTTCGTTGGGGGGGGGTCAAATTTCGTTCTAAACTGTAGTTCTCTAAGCTGACAAGTGTTTTGTAAAAAACATCTTTCCTAACCCCAAAATAGCTGTCACAAACCAATTCTGAGGTCGCTGATCACGAATATGAAGTCAGTTTTGACGTAGTCCCCTATTTTTGGTTTAATCTTTATTTTACAATTTTATAAATGTTTACAAAAATATAAAGAGATCTTTGTTTAATCCAATGCGTGCGGTTCTTTGAGTTGCTAAATGCAATATCCAGGTCGGATTTCTAAATTTTAAGACAGGTGATTCGTAATCAAGACTTTGGACTCATACGGCTGACAAGAATTGCAGTTAATATTTCAAAATTTTAGGTCTAGTAGTTAGCAGATATAAGGGGTAGGTAATGGGTCGAATTTTGTATATATTTTTTAAACCTATTTTAAATATATGATAAAAAATACAATTGGGCTTCGAAAGTTAATATCAGTATTTCCTCCTTATTTTCCTGTAAAGTTCAAGCAATGCCCTATATTTCTGTTTTTTTTTTAAATTTTAGGTCGTATAGTTTTTGAATCGATTTATTTATATTTTTAATAATATATTTTAAACCAATTATTTTAAAAATATGGGAAAAACATATTTTTATTCATCCTTTCATTTGATATCTTACATGATAGGTTTGAAAAAAGTTAAATTTTTTATATTTGTTTAATTCAACTAGCTGTCGCCCAGTTGCCGAAATTCGACCAATTGTGTCAATATCTCTGGCAGGTTAAGTAACCTGAAAATTTTATCATTCTATCCTAAGACTAAGACTAAGAGAACAGCAATTACACGGAACGGATCCAGATTCGGAACCTCTGTGTTTCCTCGAAAATCCTAGATGTCGGCTTTACATCTCGCTTCTACAAATAAGTAACGAAAATCAAGTTTTTTTCAGATATAATTTATAGGACTTTATTTGTTTTCAAATTCCTAATTCTTAATTTAATGTGACAACAATTCAACCGCTAATGGGCTACCCTACATATTTAGTTTTTCTAACTTCCCTGTATAGCAATAATTGCACTCAATTTTCTAACATTTATTAAAATCCTCATTATAATAATTCCATCTCATTATATATTTCCACCACCCTGTATATGCAACTGCTCATGGACCACGCATAATATTTTTTAACATTTTTGAACCAACCGGTAAACCATTCTGTATATGCCACTGCCTATGAGCCACCGTATTTACTCTTTTTGTTTATAAAATTTTTAACTATCTTCTGTAACTATAATCCTACTCCGAACTATATTTCAAACATCATATATATGAAACTCTTCGTTGGCTACTCTATAAATCATTTCCTTTTCTAACATTTTTTATCATCATCCTGTTTATCTATACTTCTTCTCACCCTATATTTCATTTTCCCTATATATACAACTGCTTATAGGTTACGAAATGTTGCATTTCCATTTCCGTCACCTTGTATATACATCTCTGTATAATATTTTTTGCACCACCCTGTATAACTGTAATTCTACTGCGCCTTCTATTCCAAGAACCCTGTAAATTCATACGCCAATGGGCTTCCCTATATAATTATTTTATTATTTATAATTGCACTCTACTCTATATTTTAAAACACCCTATATATGCAACTGCATATGTGCCACCCACGAAAAAAATGATTTCTAACATATCTGGAATCGCCCTGTATAATTATAATATACAACGATTACTTTACCACCACAATAACAACGCTTGCATGCCACTTCCAGAAGTACATGCTCTAAGTATATAAGAGCATTGGTCCCTCTATATATAATTACTCAATGTTTTGAGTCTGGTGGCGGCGGCACATTCAGTTGTTTGGCCTTGACATTATGGACGTAAATAATGAATTTTTATTATATTTTATTTAATGAATGAACCAATATTATAAATTAATATTAGCATTCTGCACTGAAGGTCGTCAGTAGCTACTAAACAAAACAAAATTGAAGAAAATCGGTTGAGAGACAGAGGAGAAAATGGTACCTAATCGTTTTGTATTTATATATAGATAATTTGCCCCCACAAAATTTTTTATGAGTAAATTTTTGTTAATATGTTTTAAACTATAAAAAATATTTGTGTTCCCCAGAATAACCGCTTTCAATGTGGTATATTACATGATGCGTTTGAGTTTTTTTTTTTATTATATTAATTAATATTATGGATTTCTCCCTAATTTTGCTGTAAATTTTTGGGCAACGATCTACAGGGTGAGTTTTTTTGACGATCAAATTCGGAAAGATTTGCAGTTTTACTGGCCCAATTTAATGACACTTTCGGATTTTTGTAAAAAGTCATGGCTTACTAGATATTTTGAAAAAACGGAATTCTGTCGATTTAGCCTAATCCCTCTAGCTCCTTTGTTTTTGATTTTTTTAAAAAGTGTAAATATCAAAATTGAAGGAAGTTGTTTCCCGATTATGATTGTCATGTCCTCGTTTGCGTGACAGCTCTCGTTTTCGAGATACGACACAAACTTATCTTTTTTTTAATGGAAACCATAGTTGGCTATTACCTCAAAAAATCGGATATTTTTAGAGTTTTTCAACGATATAATACTCGATATAATTATTCATAAAAATAACGGAGTTATGGATGCTTTTCTCTCTTATTTTCACTTCTAACGTAGTTAGCCATGAAATAGATTGATTTATTAATAACTATTCCAAAAAACATTAAACGATTTTTATTAGGTATATCAGATATAACGAAAAAACTAAATAAGTAGGTACTTACTAAAAACTTAAGAAATTAAAGTACATAATAATGGTAACAATTTATGTTCGAAAAGTCCACCATTGTTATTCAGACAAAATTTGCATCTTTTTAAGATTTACATTACCCTTTCCTCACAGACCGCCTATCAATTTCTTCAATTGCTTGTAATACCGCCTCCCTTAGGTCACCAACTGTCTTATACTTTATTTTGTATGCGTTTTTTAGCGCATCCCATAAATAGAAGTCTATAACTGCCAAATCGGGAGACCGGTGTGGTTATTCGCGTTGGCCATTTCTACCTATCCAAGAGTTTGGATAGATATGATCTAAGTGTTGTCTTATTAATAACGAGTTATGAGCAGGTGCTCCATCATGTTGGAACCACTCAATTTCTAAACGAGTTCTCAAATTCAAATTATGCAACATGTCTTGAAAAGTGTATTGCAATAAATGCACGTAGCGCTCCCCAGTAAGTGATTCGTCATAGATAAAAGGTCCAGAATAGTAGACCCTATGATACCACACCAAACACTAAAACCAAATGTTATCTGGGGTCGTCTTTGTTCTACATGGAAAGGGTTTTCTTTAGCCCAGTATGCTCATTGTATCTATTGAATATACCGCAGTTAGTAAATCTAGTTTCATCTGACCATAACACCTTTAATGGAAACTGTGGATTGTCAAGGCGCATGTCTCTAAACCATGTACAAAACAAAATACATCGATGTTCGTCACCATCATGCAAAGTTTGAGAAACTGAAAGTTTGTACGGGTGGAACTTGTCGTAAATCCTATTAAATGTAAATAGAGCAAGTTGGCGACGATTAAAATATCTATGAAAGTATTCCTCAGCTGCACGAACTGAATTTTTATGGCATATGATATAACATTCCACCATATTCAGTTTTTCTTCGTTAGAATATTCCATTTTATCACGAAAACTTGTCAATATCGACTCTCAGTTCAGCACTGCTAATGAAATTACTCTCAAATGAGGAAACGTCAAAGTGAAAAGAATCTTTTTCATGGCTACCTACGTTAAAAGTGAAAATAAGAGAGAAAAGCATCTATAACTCTGTTATTTTTATGAATAACTATATCGAGTATTATATCGTTGAAAAGCTCTAAAAATGTTGTGAGGTCATAGCCAGCTATGGTTTCCATTCAAAAAAAAAAGTTTGTGTCATATATCGAAAACGAGAGCTGTCACGAAAACGAAAAATCATATTCGGGATACAATTCCCTTCAATTTTGATATTTACACTTTTTTTTATAAAATCAAAAACAAGGGAACTAGAGGAATTTGACTAAATGGACAAAATTTCATTTTTTCAAAATATCTAGTAAGCCTTGATTTTTTACAAAAATCCGAAAGTGTCATTAAATTGGGCCAGTAAAACTGCAAATCTTTCCCAATTTAACCATTGCTCTATCTTCGCTAGGTTCCGGGATCCCAATACTGATCATCAAAAAATCCTCACCCTGTATATTCACTATTTTTTAGGTAATGAGTGGAATTGTCGATTTTTGTAAAAAATACAGAAGTATCCTTTAAATCAAAATTTCTTCATTTACGATATGTACTCCCGATCGGGTCACCAAACTATATACTGATAACAAATTTCCAGTAGTTTCGAAAAATCAGGAGTAATTTTATAAGTTCCGTATATTAGATATAAGAAACCCTAAACAGTTTCCCATATTGTTAAAATTGAAGTACACATACTGTATAAAAAGAAGACACAAAAATAATGAGAAAGTTTTTAATAATTAGGTACACACATTTTGACATTGACACCAATTTAAAATTTGCATTTAAATTGTTGTAGAAAACTATTATGTTTTGCATGTTAATTAAGTTTGTTGATCTTTCATAGAACAAATGACAAGTTTCTAGTATAATCTGATCGGCGACACCTTGTATAATCCAGCAAGTGAATTATATAATTTGTCCAGACCGTTAGGTGAACAATAATTTTAGAACAATACCAGGAATAGTCTACAGCGTCGCATTCATAAACAGATAATCGCAATGTTTGTCAGTTTCAGCAAGGGCGTTACCGAATGTTTATTCTGAAATATGTGACATCATTTATTGCTGAATTAATTTCTAGTAACAAGCCCAGTTTATATGTTCTACACCCACAATTGACAATGCGATAAACAAACGCCAAAAGACATGAAAGTGCGAACAGTTACAAAACTTTACGAACCTGGCGAAGACAAATGAGAACATGCTACAAGAAGTTGAAGTTTTTACAGGGTGATGCTCTTTCTAATGTAATCATAGTAAAAATTAGGATCATCCGTCGAGGTTTTTTGTCGTAATGTCCTTCTGCATGGAATAATGTCAGGAACTACTGCGGAAATTTGGGTTGCACTAATATGCTGATATAAAAGAAAGATTTGGATATGCAATTTGTTAGTAATTTTTGTAATTTGATTGAGCTTTGATGATGTGTGCAGAGAAGTAGGAAACAGATGTGCCTCTTGAGATCTAGATAGGGAGTTTCAAAAAACATGCTGGAGATTTGTCATCCTAAAATGAATACATAAAAAAACACGTACTTCAAAAAAACACAATCTACCTTAACTATAAATACATATTTTACAGCAAAAATGAAAAAAAAACGACTTCAAAAAAACTAACTAAAAAGCATGAAATAATTCTTTGCTACAACAATTAAATACTTTTTATGAGGTCGGTGGCAAGCTAAATTGAAACTATTTTGGTAAGTATATTTATCAGTTGTAGTTCACAATTTCGCTGTTCAATTTGTTTTACACTTTTTAGTGATGCATTGGCTTAATTGGATGCAGTTTTCAAATCTAATTAACTTTTTCAATATTGCCTAACTTAAGGTATTTTACTTTCATTTATTAGCTTGACCAACCTCTTTTACTGTTTAATAGAACAACTTGTTTTCTAGATATGTATAATACATTAAACTTTGGTGGAGTCGCACGTATTAAAGATATGGAAAATATTCTGTTCAGAACGTGGGGTATATTAAATGTAAAAGGAATTGGACCAATTCCGGGGATCCTGAAGTGACCCCATATTGTTTTTGAATAACATGGCATGTACCCTTTTTAGAAAATAGGGAAAAACTTTATTGAAGACATTCTTATAAATGTATCTAATACTATAATACGAGCAATATATATATATATATATATGTAATTGAGTTCTGGAAACGGCTCTAACGATTTCGATGAAACTTTCCTATTTGGAAGTTTCGATGGATAGAAATCGATTAGCGAGGGTCTCATCTTTGGGAAAAATCGTTTTACAGAGAAATTAAATTATTAAAAAATTTATTGACAATTTGACAATCAAGGTGGATGCTTTATAATTTCAAGGCGTTCAATACAGGGTAATTTGGTACCTACGTAAGAGTGTTGTAAAAATTATTTTAATACAGGGTGATTTGGTGACCTATTTGAGAGTAAAACTTTTTTAAACACAAGAAAAATTGTATTTGTATGTTGCGAACATGTAACTATATTATGCCTCAGTCAGATTTTCCATTATGTTTTTATACCTAGTCATTCCAAGATTTTAAAGTGAAAAAATTAGCCCGGTAGGCAATTTTTAGATGAGTAAGACCTCATGATTTCGCATATAATATGAATTGGTGGTGTAAAAATTATAATTATACAGGGTCTTTCAAAATATGTTAGATGGTCCATAAGAGTTGCTATGTAGGATATGGTTAAAATATAGCGTCAAATAGAATGTATAGTTAGAAAAAAAGCGAGAAAAAATAATTTTATAGGGTACCCCATAAGCAGTTGGAAATTAATGATAGCTGACATACAGGGCGAAGTAAAAGTATTGTTATGCAGGGTCGCTAAAAAAATATCAATAGAATGTTATACCTATAAGGTAGCTTATTAGCATTTGCATTTACAGGGTGGTTGCAATATAGGATGTACTGGAATTATAATATTGTATTTGTATGTTCCGTACATGTAACTATTTTATGCCTCCGTCATATTTTCCTAGCAATACATTTTTATAGCTAGACATTTCAAGTTTTCAAGCAGGAAAAATTGGCAAGGTAGGCAATTTTTGGATGAGTAAGATCTCATGATTTCGCTTGTTAGTTTGATGCATATAATATGAATTGGTGGTGTAAAATTATAAATATACAGGGTCTAACAAAATATGTTAGATGCTCCATAAGAGTTGCTATGCAGGAAGGTTAAAGTATAGCGTCAAATGGAATTATAGTATGGCTAGAAAAAAGCGAGAAAAAATAATTGTGTAGGGTACCCCATAAGCAGTTGGAAATTAATGATAGCTGACATACAGGGCTGGGTAAAAGTATTGTCGCTAAAAAATGTTAATAGAATGTTTTACCTGTAGAGTAGCTTATTAGCATTTGCATTTATAGGTTGGTTGCAATATAGAATGTACTGGAATTATAATTATACATGCTGGTTAAAAAAATACAATAGGTGGTCATATACAAATGCATATACAGGGTATTTAAAACACATGGTGGTGTGAAATTATAGTTATACAAAAATGTTGCAATATAAATGAAAGAATTTGGAAACAAAAGTGTTTGTAGAATGGCCAAAAGCGGTCGCATATACAGGGTTGTTGGAATACGGAAGTGGAAGTGTAGAGTGATTAAAAAAATGTTAGAAAAAAATGTTTGGATGAGTTTTCCATAAGAAGTTGCACATATAGGGTGGTTGAAATATAGGGGGGGAGTTGAATTGTAGTAAGTAAATAAGAAATGTAAGAAAAAATATTATGTTAGGGGAGTTTAAATTAGTTTACATAGCAAATGTCCGTTTTTTGGATTTCTGTACGTTTATGATAAAACCTTGAATTTACGAGTGATGCTCGGTCACCCAGGTACTATTCTTTATCAAACCTGTACACAATTTGAGAAAGTGACATGAAGATCTATTACACAATTTTTAATGATTTGGCATAAATAGATACATTTTATAATTCTTATTACCCCTGTTTTGGAATTTTTTTTCATATTATGAAAAAATAAAGGTATATTACTTTTAAGTAAAATTAGTAATGATTACATTATACGTTTCGGAGCATGCAAATAATTTTATGAAGAATAACTTTTTCTCTAAATGAATTGATTCATAAGAAGAGAAGCTCCACCTTGAAGTTGATCAACTGACATTTATTTCGTTTTATTTTCAATCAATTTATTACAATTTTCAATAATACAGCACAATTGGATGCAGTTTACAATTCTAATAAACTTTGATTAGAATTTGAAATATTATAAAAAAGGCACCTCCCTTTCAAACAAATTTGATATATTTTTTGTAACCTCGCCTGCAGTTAAAAAAGTTACAGAAATACTTATTATACAATTTTTAGTGGAATGGCATAAGTAAATGCAGTTTTTAATTCTAATAACTTCTATTTGATAACAATTTTAGATCTCAGCAAAAATGAAGATACTTTAATTTGTGACATGACACGATTACTGTTTACGTTTTAGACAATGCAAATCTGTTTATGAAGAATTTTTTTTCTTAAAATTATTAAGAAAATAATCGTTCGATTTATGAATACACACTGTAGGTATATACATATTAACTGACATTTACTTTGATTAATTCTATTTAGTTACAATTCACCCCAAATCCCGAACAGTTAATAGCAGTAACTCCATCAAAGCTTACTGTATAATAATGTTAAAATAGTTTTTCCCAATTTTCTAAAATACGCTACAAGCTATGTTATTGAAAAATAATATGGGATCACTTCGGGATCCCCCGGAACAGATTCAATTTCTTTTTAATTCATGTTCCGAACACAATTTTTTTCCATATTTTTAATAGCAGCGACTCCACCAAAATTTACTGTATAAGAAAGTCGTTAAAAAATTTTCCCGATTTTTGAAGAAACCGTACAAGCTATGTTATTGAAAAAAATGGGACCCCTTCGGGATACCCCGGACTAACTAATTTCTTTTCAATTTATCCCATGTTCCGAATAAAAAAAATGTCAATATTTTTAATATCAGCGACTCCACCAAGGCATAGTGCATAAGAAAACAGGTAAAAAAGTAAATTGGCACCGATATCAGAAAAAGTATTTAATTGAAGCAGAAAATTATTATTTTTTGATTTTCTGTGAAAATAAACGTATTTATTTTTCAATTTTTAGTGATGTAATGCCTTAATTGGATGCAGTTTTCACATCTTTTACTTTTTCAATATTGTAAAAATTAATTAATTATTTTACGTTTAAAGAACATCCATTATTGTTTTGTACTTGCTTTAAGGTAGATTCAAATTTCTTCTATTGGCATGCTGTTGTCTGTTGAAGCAAAAGCTTCTTGACAGATGCTCATACTGACACATGTGATAATAAATGTGTATGGTAATGAAATTCAAAAATTGAAATTGCGTTTGTTTGATCTTAAAATACACATACAACTAAGTTTTTTGAGTGAAACACAGGAACCACAAAATCAATAAATTATAGTAATAAACAAACATAACATTAGATTAATATAACATACCTGCACAAAATTTACTTTCCATTCTACTAAACATTTCATTTTCTATTTGTGATATTTTAAATTATAGTCTTGACATTAGTCAAAAATAGGGATGCAACATCGTTGTTAAAAACATCTATTCAGTACATTCAGGAGTTTCAGGAAAATCTAGCTCACAGAGACTCCAAGTCGGGAGTCGTACTGTGTGTAACGCCGTTTCCCTGTGATTCCTAGGATAGAAATCAAATGAAAAAAATCATAGGATTACCTGTCAAAGAAATTATCATACTAATTTTTCGAGATTTTCAATCCATTGAACGCAAGACAATATATTGTTTCTAGTCGAGAACCTTCATCAGTTGCGCTCCCCTCAACATCATTCTGGTTACCGATAATAAAGGAAGAAATTGAACATCCCAGTATCGGGATAGTTCATAAGGTTTTTTCTAGATTTTCCCTTATGACTTTAATGGGATCACTGAGATAAAAGAATTCTTTGATCACATTTAGGAATGTCACTTATAAGTTCTAAAGACAACTCTTTCAAGTTCTTCCAACTTGAAAGCTGTTGTTGAACTGTAATAAATTATCTTTAGATTTTTTTTGTCCTACCTGTATATATAGAAACAACAAATTTTTCTTATGTCAACTTAAATGTCATATATCAAACTTTGATTTTGCATTTTATATTTAACCGACTTCCAAAAAAGAGGAGGTTATCAATTCGTCGCGTATTTTTTTTTCGCTTTTTTTTGTATGTATGTTACCTGATTTCTTCTCCTGTGGTGCACCGTTTTTGTATGAATATGGTCTTGTTTAATAGAGTATATATCCGGATTGGTGAAACTTCAAATTTTGGAAAATAATTCTATTGATAAAGTGATAAAATTTGTGAATGAACACATGCGTGCATGGAACTCGACCAATATCCCTAATATTTTAGTCGATTTTTCGGTAATTCCTTATGGATGTGTATAGTTTTTTAACGTTTAATCTATTAAAAAAGATCTTTAGGTGATCTCATATACTTTTCTGCGACCTGCAACTTGCAGTTTTGCAGAATATCGCTGAAAATTCCAAAATTCTTATCAAAAATTTCATCGAAATGACATAACGGACATTTCCTCATAAATATTTGAATTCCAACGTAATAGTGCAGTAATTTTAGGCACTGGAAGTTTTAATTGCGAATTTGTAAATTTTCTATTTACATCTCAAGCATATAGGTAGTAAAGCATAGTATTTTCGGTTCCTTAAATTAATGAGTACCAAGCTCGTTTTGTTTGTATACCAGGCAAATACCTATTTAAATGCAATTTTTTTCATTTTGCGAAGACGGTGCTTTTGGTTGCCACATTTCCCGGCCTAATAGAAAATTCAGTGACAACACATGTCAAACTTTAAACTGATATTTGATGCGTTTATAGACAGGGTGTTTAGTTATAGCAAACAAAATCACAAAGTGATAGAAGGAGTTGCATTTATATGAAGATTGAAATATAGGACGGACTAGAATGATAGTGGTCCGTAGGCAACCGTATATACAGGATGGTTGGAATATAAGGTGGACTGGATGTTTGGCGGTATAAATATGTTGGAAAAAATGTGAAATTAAAATTATATAGGGTGATTAAAAAACTGTTATATGATGTGGACATAAGCAAATTATATACAGAACGGTTGAAATATGTGCTGGAGTTACATTATATTTATACAGTGTGATTAAAAAAAAAAGTTGCATAAAGTGTGGAGAAATTAATGTTACACAGGGCGATAATATAAAATGTTAAAACTGAAATAATTTATGGGGTAGCCCACAAGAAGTTATATACTATGGTTGAAATATAGGACGGATTTGACTCCGTAAATATGGGATGGGTTCTACTAGGTCCTATAGTTTACAGAAGGCAGCTAACAAATTTATGCTTGTCCGTGGGCAGTCGTATGTACAGGATGGTTGGTACATAGGTTGGAGTGGAATTATCTATAGTTATACAGGGTTGTCGAAAAAAGTTGAAAAAAGGTTACATGGCGTAGTCCATAAGGCATAAATGTATTTTGGGCTTATTAAGTCAACGCGTACTAGTACATTTTGTTCGTAAAGATTTACCTGTCAACTTAAATGAGAAAGTATCATTGTGTAATGTTGAGGCTTTCGATGTTACCTGGTTCTGTCTATTAAGGTTATACATACAAAATAAAAAATAAACAATGAAAACTACCTGAGTTCAAAAAAAAACTAAAAAGTTGAAAATAAAACATTTAAAAAATATATAACCGACTTCTACCTATAACTAAAAACCTAAAAATATTAAAAATTAAAAGGTGCTCATTCTGTACAAATTTTAGATTTGCTTGGCACTGGCTTCAAAAATATACTAGATTGGTAGGTAATTAATTTGTACAGAATGAGCACCTTTTCATATTTACATTTTTTACTTCCCCGGGTAGGTACCTAACAACATTGAATGTGTTATTTATTTGCTAGAGTTGTATTTTGTTATAATTATTTTTAGCTTTTTAGTTATAGGTAGAAGTCGGTTATATTTTTTTAAAAAATGTTTTATTTCAGTACATGATGAAAGGCATCTAAAACGAGGTCAGAATAGACCTGGAGAATTTGGTTTTTCCTTGTATACACAGTGTTATTTCCCAAGAACACATAAAAATAATCAAAAACATCGGTTATAAAGCAGAGTTTTCTCAAGTGGTCGGTAACTAGTTGCGCCGAGGATAGTTATCAAACCGTTTGCAATATCTAATACGAACAAAGCAATTAATATTACCATCACATAGTATTAATAAAGAAGCAATAAATAGTTGCTTAGTATTAATCGTACTAAATCGTTTGATGCACACCACTAACTTGCCTCATTAATACCGCACATCATAAATATTA
This sequence comes from Octodonta nipae, assembly GCA_034190945.1. NCBI lineage: Eukaryota > Metazoa > Arthropoda > Insecta > Coleoptera > Chrysomelidae > Octodonta > Octodonta nipae. The sequence goes on along the minus strand of CM067223.1, from coordinate 78,184,563 downwards.
ACTAATTCATTTGGAATATTTATAAATAATGGTGGCTGGTAATCAATTTGTAGATGATAAATGGACATCTTCAGTCGTTAAAAGGATCTGCTGCTTTGTAGGCTCAACACCTACCATTAAAAATATTGCTGAGGTTTATTGAAAATGCAATTTAGAATAACATTGACTTTGTGATGCGGAGCTTTAAGCAGCGTTCGAATGTGCATCATCGACGAGTTGAAAATCCTTTGAAGCGACAATTTGAGTTTACAGATGTACGCGATAAATCGTTGAGGAGTGATTCATATTTGTCTTATTGAGGAGGCGGCCAAGTATTTTAACTGTGCTGCAACGCTGTGTAATTACTATTATTAAGCTAAATACAATTCCAGCAATTCAAAGGAAAACTATTTTTATGTCAACTGTAAATAGACACAATAAATTAGAGTTTTTTTTTGGAATTGTTTACGCGAAAATTTATTGTCATTGCGAATAGTTTGTTGTCATTGAATGGTAGTATAAAGTTGGTTGGTTTATAAGTTAATTATGTGACTGACGAAGGTGTGTTATGAAATTCATCTTTCTTTTTTATAGAGCGAAATGACTAATAAACTAGGAAAATTATCACCATTTAGCTACGAATTTATTACTAACTGGGCGTTACCCGAGGTTTATCCCCCCCCCGTTATGAAACATATGGGTTATCCTATATATCAATTTTTCTAAATTTTTTGAAACACCCTACTTAACTATAAATCGACCAATCCCGAATATATTTCACCCAAACGGCAAGTGCTTAACGGCCACCCTTTATAACTTTTTTTATCGACATTTTTTTAATTACCTTGTATAACTGTAACTCTACTTCACCCTATAGTGCTACCGTGTCACGCAATATAAATTTTTAACACTTGCTTATGAGGGCTGCCTTTTATATTTCGGAATTAGAGAACAAAAACAAATATTAATCATCGAAAATCGCTTTATTGTTTTTCAAAATATTCCCCATGAAGATCTGTACACTTTTGCATGCATTTGAACCAATTGTCGAAGCACTTTTTCCACTCTGATTGAGGTATCTCCAAAACATGCATTCTGAAGCAGCAACCGCTTCTTCAGGTGTCGAAAAATGTTGACCTCTCACTTTGTTTTTTACGTACGGGAATAAAAAGAAGTCATTTGGTGACAAGTCAGGACTATACGGCGGATGACTCATCAAATCGATGTTTTGAGTGGTCAAAAATGCAGTTGTCTTCGGCGGTTGGTTTTCCTCATTTCTTGGAAGACAACTGGCAAACTAATGGTTGTGCACCACTCAGAATTGACTGTTCTGCGTTGTTCAAGTGGTACGGTTGCGACATGTCCAGTTTTTCCGGAAAAACAGGCGATCGTTTGCTTGGAATTGCTTCGTGCGCGAACAACTTTTGTTGGATTCGGCTCATCTTGAAACACCCATACCGTCGACTGCTGTTTACTTTCGGGCTCATACGCGTAAATCCACGATTCATCACCTGTCACTATGTCATAAACGTGTTTTGAAGCACCGCGATCGTATTTTTGAGCTTTTCTTTCGACCAATCGACACGAGCCTTTTTTGAACGATTGACAAATTGTGTGGGAACCAACGGGAACAAATTTTTTTGACATTCAAATGTTTAAGCAATATTGAGTGTATGCTGGTCCCACTAATGTGTAAGGTTGACTCAATCTCACGATAGGTCACATGACGATCTTGCAATATCAGTTCGCGCACAGCATCTATGGTTTCCGGAACAACAACTGTTTTTGGACAACCTTCAGGAAATTAGTCTTGGAGTGAACTACGACCTCGATTTAATTCACCATACCATCGATAAACAGTGGCCCTTGATGGAGTTTCATCGCCAAAAATTAAATTAAGTTCATCCATGCACTCTTGCTGACTTGATCCACGTCGAAAGTTGTAAAAAATAATCACACGAAAATGTTCACGATTTAATTCCATTTTTTGACCGAAATGAATCCTTTAAGTTACTGTAAATAACACATAGCGCTCGTATGTCAAAATATGCTGAGTATGTGTAACCTCAAAAATGTCAAACTTTACGATAGAGCTGTCAGTTGTCAGATTGCAACACTAGGGTTGTCCAATCCCGAAATATAAAAGGCAGCCCTCGTATAACTCTACCCCACCCTATAGCTCAGCCATGCAACTTCTTATGGTCTACGCTATATAACAATTATTTCTGATATTTGTTGACCACCTTGTATAGTACAATTAATCACCTTTTATATGCAACTTTTTCTAACATTGTATTAATCACACTCTAAAACTATTATCTCGATCGGACCATGTTTCAGGTATTCCATATAGTAGGATACATCCGTTTATGCCCTATATAACAATTTTTTCAAACTTAATGATCCACCCTAATGGAAATGCCTGTGGAATTCCCCCTTGGTGTGTCAGAAATGTAAAAACACAGTTTGGCACCCTAATACCAAACCTTTGTTTAAACACTCACCTTAACTGCAACTGCTTTTTGGCCATCCTATATAACAGTTTTAATTATTTTTTTGAACCGCCTTGTATAACTATAACCCTACTTCCACTTACATTAAACTATCCTGTATATACTGCTGCCAATCAATCAAACAATATAACTTATTTTTGAACCATCCTGTATAACCATAATTTTACTCTACAAAATACTTCAACCACCCTGTATGGAACTTTTTTAACATTGGTCTAATCACACTCTACAACTGTAATTTTACATAGATCCACGTTTCAGATATTGAATATATGCATCAGCTCATGTTCTATCCTACAATTTTTTTTATCCTACCTGTTTAACTATAATTCTACTCCACCCCCTATTTCAGCCACCTCGAATATGCAACTACTTATCTTTCACCCAGTACAACATTTGTACCTCCCTGTATAAATACAAATCCATTAATGCTCAATATATTTCACCAAAACTGCAACTGCTTATAGGACACCTTGTATGTATTACAACTGCCCTGTATACGCTGCTGCTTATTGGTCAACCAATATAACATTTTTTAAATACTTAACTATAGCACTTCTTCACCCTGTATTTCAACTATCATATATGTGCAACGGATTATGAGCCACTCTATTTCACAATTTTCCGTCATATCTTTCTAACCAGATTATAGAGTATAATTTCTCTCCACACTGCATTTGTAGCACCATTCATTTGCAACTTTTCCTAACCTTGATTGAATCACACTATGTAACTATAACTTTACTGCGTCCCATATTTCAGGTACTCCATATATGCAACTGCTATATAACAAAATTTTCCTACTATTTATTACCCACCCTGTATAATTATAATTTTGCTCAACCCTATATTTCAACAACTTTATATACGCAGCTACTTATTTGCCACCTAATATAACATTCTTGTACCATCCTGTATCATTAAAATTTCACTCCACCCTATATTTCAACCATCCGGTAAATGGAACAGCTTGTAGATCATAAAATTTCTTTATTTTATAATATTTTTTAAACACACCTGTATAGCTGTAATTATACTCCGCTACATATTTCAACCATCCTATGTATGCAACTACTTGTGGATATAAAATAGTTTTTAATCACTCTTTAAACTATAATTCCACCTGATCTCATATTTCAACCATCCTGTATAAACAAATTCTTCTAACCATTTTTCAACCCACTTGCGGGCTACCTTACCGGCCCCGAATTTCCTATCCACCTATGTGAAAATTCTTGAACGAAATAGTTACAAACAGCTCTAGCATTATGTGGAGTTGCCACATTAAGCTGAAACGAGGACCTACAAAAACTATTGGGCAATCCTAAAGATAAACTTGACAGTTTCGAAAAGTCGGGAATAGAACCCGATTAAAAGAACATTTTTCATACGTAAAATAGTCACTCTATAGATTAAAATTCAATAATTGTAAGGAATTGGAATCATACCAAAGTATAGTGTTACGTATATCAGAATAATAAAGAATAAATAGGAATTTAATGACTAATTTACTTTTTTAAAAATCATTGATTATCTTATACTAAATATTTATAATAACTCCACTTTTATAAATAGTTAGCAGTGAACATTAATGATAATGAATATCAATCAGTTTATTATTATTTTAAATTAAATAAAATTCAATTAATTAAATTGAATGTATACGCTAGTAAAGTATCTTTGACAATAAACATTTGCGCCATCTCGTGTTTTATTTGTGGAACGCTGGTTTTGTCAAGGCCGTAATTTATGATTGCTGTGTTATAGATTAAACTTTAGTTATCTCAGAAAATGGAAAGAAAAACATCAAACCGAAAGTGCGGTGTAGTTGACTGTGAAAATACACCAAGAAAAAGCCCAAAATTACAATTATCCCACATTCATGGATTTCCATTTCAATTAGAGATGAAGAAAAAGTGAATTGCAGCAGTTCGACATCATGGGTAAATAAATTTGATTTTCACGTTGTTAGTCATTAATGTATGTATTAAATTAATCATAATTGTTGTTCTGTTAACAAAACTGAGATTTTTTAATTACAGCAGTGGGGCAATCCATCTCAACCAGAAACAAATTCAATGATTTGCAGTGGTCAAATTGTTAGGGAAAAAAGTAAACAATGCACATAACAAAAGTTACAATCCAACTATATTTCCTGCAATATGTATATAAAAAAGCAAAATCTTCATGCTGGTTTGTGGGCTGGGACATTACGAGCACCTACGACAAGAAAAAATTGCATCTTCAGGAGTCGATGAAGCTCTAACTAAAATTAACAATACTAAGTAAATATGTATAAGAAAAAAGCAAATTAAGTTTATTCATTATATATAATTTGTTGGTAGATTTCATTGACAATGAAGTCAGAATTCAAGATAAAAATTTTGAAGTTGTAACAAGGATAATAAAGCAACAACAGATGCAAAGATACATGTTAATTCACAAAGAAATCAATATTGATTATATATTATTTATAGCTTTTGTAATAACTAATAATAAAGAAGTGCTCATAAAAAATAAAAATAATGAGAATTAAAAGTGTTATTTTTTTAAAAGAGTTTAAATATTGATATATTACAGGAAAGATAGTTGAATTGTAAACTTTGTTATGTATCTAAATTGTTTGATTTTTCTGCTCCATCGAAATGAGCACAGCAAATACTTAAATATGTTCCTAGTTGCCATGGCTTTTCATCCCTCCTGTAACTAAAAAGATACTTTTTTTCTTTATTCCTAAAAGAAAATATTAATAAAAAAATTAAAAATTATGTTAACCTTAAATTTCAATTTATTTTGGAAAGAAAAGTATTTACATGATTAACTTTTCTGATTACAGAGTTATTGAATCTTATTTTTGTTAACAGAACAACAATTGTGATTAATTTTATGTATTTAGTAATGACTAAAAACGTGGAAATTTAATTTAATTGCCCTTGACGACAAACTGCTGTAATCAATTTTCTCCTTCCTCTCCTATTGCTATAGAAATCCAGGAAAACGGTAGAATTGTAATTTTTGATTTTTCCTTGAAGTATTTTCAAAATCAACTACACCGCACTTTCGGTTTGACGTTTTTGTTTCCATTTTATGGGATAACTAAATTTTAATCTATAACACAGCAAACATAAATTACGGCTTTGACAGAACCAGCGTTCCACAAATAAAACACGAGATGGCGCAAATGCCTATTGTCAAAGATACTTTACTAGCGTATAGCCTTCTATCTTGACAGCTAAAAAATATTTTCTAATTTTCAGTTCGGTTTGTTTTTACTGAGTGTTTGTGTTTATTTAAACCAGAATATTTTATTGTTTAAGGTTAACTAATATTATAAAATTGCATTCTTTATTTATTCAATACCTTATGGTAATTGTAGAACGATATGATGCTTGTTAAATATGTAAAATACAGTTTTTCCCATTATCAGTGTCTGAAAAACCTGATCTGGTGTCGATTTAACCATTACTATTAAAACGATAGTTCTCTAAATCATACTGATGCCAGTTTGATTGATCGTGTATTATCGTCTGTCCTCCCGTCAGTCTACCATCATGCCATTCATGATCAAGGTTGTGGAATGGACTGATACCAAACTGATCGTGTTACGTCTGTCATATTAATCTTGTACTATAAATGGCGGAAAATTCCAAAAGATTAGAAATTAGCAAAACTACCATTGAGATTGCAGACAACTTTTTACTTATGAAAATAATCTGTGCAAACAAAATGGTTTATATAAATTTATGTGTGCTGATATAACGGAATTTCAGATGATCAATTATCTCTACAGATATTTCCTAGCTTTGTACACCAAATGAGATGATAAAGTTAATTTTAGGGTTTCAGTAACGAATCCGTAATTTGTTTGACCTTGCGCTTTATCTCAGAAGTCATTTAAAGGTCATTTGAAAGTCATTTGAAGGACAAATTGAGAAAGTCCTCCTAAAAAATCTGAAAAAATTTAGGCTTATGTTTTTAAGCCCGAATCCGTAGCTTGTTTTAACTTATCTAGGCCAATTAAAGCAAGGTAATGATCCCGGCCAGTTACGACAAGGCCACTTAACTCTCGCCTTGGACACTTTTTGTAAGGACTTTGACTTGTCGCAATGGACTCTACATTGGCCAAGTGTCCCATTAACATAGAGCTACGGTCCCTTGATGACGACGCCTGCGGGCCCGCATTCCCACCCTGACCAGCCGCCGATTCTGGGTTTCTGAAGCATTGTTTCGAATTTTTTTCTGCGAGGTTGCCATGAAGGCATGAAAGCCGTTACCCAGGGACTTCGCCGGATAGTGCAACTGTGTCGACCACCGTCTCCCGTCACCGCGTGGAGGCCTCTTGGGTGACACCACACATTTTTTTCTGATTTTTTTTTGTAGAATTCTCACTATTGGACCTTCAGGTGATCTCTGGGAAAAAGCGAAAGGTCAAACAAACCACGATTCGGACTCAGAGGCTTCAAAAACATAAGCAAGCAATTTTTAGATTTCGGCCTCAGAGACCTCAAAAACATAAGCTCCTAGTACGCTATACGGCATGCCACGATACACGATGCCAATGCGCATACAGCAGTTTGGTATGACGTCACGGTGGAGTCAAAATTTAAAATTCTTAAAGCTAAACACATACGGGAGTAGCGTTTTCGTATCAATAATTAGTTTCAAAGACCTATTTTGTAATACAACTGAATTGGATATATAATCGATCATGTGTAAAAGTTAATGATTGAATGTAAATGTTAGTTTCCACTCAATTATTATAAAATGAAATGAACATTTTTATGTTTTCGACAAAAGCGATATTTATTTTTATTCATTTGCTGAAGGAGATATGAAGGCAAAATTTTTCTGGTCAACATTTACCTTTGAAAAATATGTTATATCATGTAAGAAGTACCAAAAATTTAAAAACATTATCTGTTAACAATAAAAAATCGACTTATATTGTATTTGACTTGATTCTTTTTAAAACATTAATATTATTGTTAATAACTAAAGTATTCAAGTGTATCTATATTCTGTTAAAATGGGAAGGATGATTTGAGACTTTTGATGAACTAATATTTCAACAACTACACGGAGAATTAATAACATAGATAATAATAGAATAAATAAAACTACAACGTCAAATGCGAATTATTTTTTATTTGTTAATTTATGTAGTTTTTTTCCAATTGTCTTTGGCACTTGCATATTAGCATTAATAACTTGCAGCAGTAGATTTTTAATCTGTTTTTCAAGTATTTTCATTTTCTCTTTTAATTCAGTGACTTCACGAAAATATTGATAAATAATAATTTGTTAATACAAATTAAAATTAAATAAATTTAATTTACCTACATTCAACATTAAATGCACATTTACTAGGTGCTGTCTCAATCATTAAGAGTTCACTAATAAACTGAGGTTTGATATTTCCAATAAAATTTTCACTAGGATGTTCAACATAAGACTCATTAGGATCAGATTTTTGTAACAATTATTTGACAGTGTCTCATTGGTTCCTCTTATCAATTCTCTTTGAATGGTATAATCAATTTTTTCCGACAGGTATCAGGAAGTTGTAATAATGGGACTGCATCTGATTTTAAATTTTGAATATTTTTTGTAAGATATTGCAATAGTCTTTGCCGCATAGAAACTTCAAAACAATTCTCCTCAAAATGTAAAGAACATATACGGGCTAAAGTTTAAAAGACAGTGACAATAAAAAACTATAAGGTTAACATTTGTATTAAAACAGTAATAGTGAACTCTTTACTTACCGTTTTTTAAATTAATTTTATCTTTTCGACAACAAGCCTCTATCCATTGTTTTGGCTAAATCCTCATTTTTTGAAAATCCAATATATTTAATGTTCGTACCTTTAGTATTTCGGTTTGCACTTTTCTTAGTAATATTGATAAAACTAATAATAATAATATAAGGGTATCGTGTAATGAATGTTTTGACTCCAACGTGACGTAATGCGCACAACCGTTCGAATTTGAGTTGACAAATCAGCATACCGTTATAAGTGTATCGTGACGGCATGCCGTGTTCCAGCTTAGATCAAATGTTGACCTGTGTAATTTACGATAATAAATATTCAACATTCTAGAATAAATAATATTCGAAATCTCCTCCATTAATTTAGTCGCAGTAGTATAACCCAATTGATCCTTCTTCTGTAGCAATGACTAACAATTATCTAGTAGATTTTTCCAGAATTGTCTGGCACAAGATACTAATAGTTTATGGTTTCGTCTGATACACATTCAATTTAACTTAAATATCTATTGTGGTAGAACAGAGTATTCTGGCTTCCCATTTTTCTGGGTCCATGGCTTCCAATTTATCCTATGGAGAAAATATTTAACACTGAAAGTTCAGTGAGCCAGTTTTCACTTGCAGGAAAAATAGGCCTTAATGAATTTCTTGTGGATGTTTCGTAACTATATCATTTATTTTAATTATGTTTTATGATTACATTACATTGAAAATATAAATTTTGTTGCCTCTTTTTTATCTTTAAGTACAACTCCTACAAAATTCTATAAAATGAATTAATAATAATAACTACAAGCTCAAATGGAAAGATAAGACGCTTCATAAACGACGTCAACCAAGATTATCTCGACAGTTCAGCGTCGAACTACTGGTTGATGTCTGGTCATATGTTTCCTGAAACGGAAGGCTTTATATTGGCAATCCAAGATCAAGTAATTCCAACTAAGAACTATCTAAAGTACATCATCAAAGACCCTTCTATCAACAACGACAGATGCAAATATGGTTGCCAAACATCTGAATCTATCCAGCATATCACAGGAGGTTGCCAAGCGTTCGCTGCAACTGAATACAAAGAACGACACGATGCTGTGGCAAAAATACTGCACCAGGAACTAGCGCTGAATCTCGAGCTATCACAGTCGGTAAGATCACCCTACTATAAATACAAACCAGAATCTATTTTAGAAAATAACAACTACAAACTGTACTGGGACCGGTCGATATTGACCAATCGGACTGTTGCTCACAACAGACCAGATATAGTTTTGGTAGATAATGTCTCTAAAAAAACAACCTTAATTGACATAGCAATCCCTAAAAACAATAATATAAATATTAAGCAGGTTGAAAAAATAGCCAAACACATGGATTTAGAATTTCAAATACAGAGACAATGGGACATGAACAACACTCGAACAGTACCAATTGTTTTGTCAACAACAGGAGTAGTCCCAAAACATCTATTAAACAATTTGAAATACCTCGGTCTGGACGAACATCTTTACCAACTGATACAAAAAGCCGTCCTGTTGGGAACAGCCCGGAAGGTCAGAAAAATCATGGGGAACTGCAGCCACGACGCCAACCACGGGCCTGATAACCTGGCAAGGGCTCCCACAGAGCTAAACCCTTTTGATATGTAGTATATCTGGGGTTTAGTGAATTTTCCCCTAAGGGCACACTATGTATGCCTTAGAGGGAGTGTGATGCCATACATTGAATGGTCAAGTCGGACTACAAGCAATTAACTGCGAATTCTATAAAATTAAACAAAAATAATATCAGTAACATGTATGGTTGCCAAACTTCTGAAACTATCCAGCACATCACGGGAGGTTGTCAAGCATTCGCTGCAACTGAATACAAAGAACGACACAATGCTGTGGCCAAAATACTGCCCAGGAACTAGTGCTGAAACTTGAACTATATCAGTGGGTAAGAATACCATACCATATACAGGGTGTAACAAAAGTAACTGTGTAACTTCCTATGATCGAATTTTCCGACAAAATATTCCATACAAAAGTTGTTTTGACATAAAAATTCAGAGGTGAACTTGTCCTTGACCCCAAGGTCTTTTTTAAAGTCATTTCAAGGTCAACTTTCTTTTTTTAATGGAAAGCCATATTTTTTATTCCGGAATCAGAAAGAGCGGCAAATTTTACATTCAAGTCATGATTTTGAGGCTAAGTGACCTCTCAAGGTCGTTATTTGCAGCGAATATTATCACTTAGCTTCGAAAGAAGGTATAATAATAATTTGTATATTCGTAGTTATCCTTTATCTTCACAGGGGCTTTCCTCTATATGAAACCTGAGGACGCGCTGTGTAGTTTTGTTTTGTTGTAGCCCCACTGAACAGTTTTCGTTTGCGTTTTTTTTTTGTTTTTTTTTAGTTTTATATGAATCAATTGCTCTTTAAAGTGTTTGAAGCTAGTTCGTGGATATTTAACATTATTTTCGATTTCTAATGCATATGTTCAAAGTTATTACTCTCAGCAAAAAATAAAAAAATTAAAAATAAAAAATGAAAACTTTTCGTTGCAAATAATGATGAGTCTTGAGATGACCTTGAGAGGTCACTTAGACTGCAAGGTCAAATACATAGCTGAAGGTAAAATTATCCTCTCTTTCAGATTCCAGAATAAAAAATATGGTTTTCCATTTCAAAAAAGAAAGTTGGCCGTGACATGACTTTTAAAAATGACCTTGGGATCAAGGACAATGTCACCACTAAAGTTAAAACTGTACAATTTTTGACTGGAACATTTTCTCGGAAAATGCGATCATACGAAGTTACCGGGGGGTTACCGGTACTTTTGTTACACCCGTTTTGCTCACAATAGACTAGATATAGTTTTAGTAGATAAAATCTTTAGAAAAATAACCCTAATTGACATAACAATCTCTAACAACAATAATATAAATATTAAGCAGGCTGAAAAAAATAACCAAATTCCAGGATTTGGATTTTCAAATAAAGAGACAGTGGGACATAAACAACACACGAACTGTACCAGTAGTAATGTTATGGAAGTAGTCCCAAAATATCTATTAAACATCTTTACCAACTAAAGCAAAAAGCTGTCCTGTTAGGAACAGCCCAGACGGTTAGAATATTCATGGGAAACTGCAGCCACGACGCCAAAACCATGGGCCTAATAACCTGACAAAAGCTCCCACAGACCGTAACCCTCTAAATATCTAGTATATCTGAGGTTTTCTCTTAAAGACACACTATGCGTGCCTTAGAGGGAGTGTAATAGGTATACAGGTTCGTAATGTTCGTCAGCAAATTTTTATGGTCAAAGAAAAAACGTAATGAAACCAACGATTGAAGCAAAACAAACGAATAGCAAAATCAACAAAAGTATTAGACCGAGTTATGTGTTTTCAATTAACTAAAGAGTTTTAAAAAACACAAAACAAAAATTACTTTATTTGAAACTATCAACTACAATTCTAATTTCAGACTACTTAAAAAAGAACAATACAAAATTTCATTACAAAGAATTGCGTCGTGTAACCAGATCTTGATTAATCAGCGTTAGCGTTAGCCTGGTCAGTAGCGTACATAACTCCTCCCTCACTAAGCTGAAGTTTTGGGCTGGAAGAACAAAGCTTGAGGGGTTGGCGGTGGTTGGCCTTGATTGTCTTCATCATCAGTGATGTTGGTAGCTGTCCGTTTTCTTACATATCGACGTATGAGACAAACTGTTATAATAGAATTGTCCATGGGTGATGACTGTTACTCTAGGGATTGTTTACTAAAGGTTGAACTGCTCTACTTTTTATTTGAAGATCATGAAGCTGATCTAATGATATATCATCCAAAATAATTTCATTGTGTTCTATAATATTCTTGATTTTGATTTCAGGCAGAAGTAATGGTTTTTGTTTTACTTCTCCCTTTTCGGTGGTAAAAGTTACATCAGGGGTTGAAATACTGCAGCGGTATGGTACTTCAATGAGATAAGTACCATGAAGCATTATGAAATCCGTCTGCTCACATCTAGTTTGAATTTTTTCTTGATATGGAAAGATAGCTATATAGTGTGAATCTGTAACTTCCTCAACTAAGGATTTGTTCATCGTTACTAGAATCATGTTGCAGCTTGGGTTGTTGCCTTTAAGTTGGAGGATCGAGTAAATGCAATCTTCTTGTGTATGGCTTGCTAAGTGATTATTTTCACATAAATATGTACGTTTCAGAAATCGGCAAGCTTTGATGTCATATTGGTACCAATCGCTACTCATTGTTAGGAAGGTGTTTTTCGGAATTATGGTAGTTGAATTCTAGGTAAGAATAGAATAAAGATGATAGTGGATAAATGATTCTGTGTGTACAAGAGGTACATGTAGAGCGAAGACTAACCTATCTTTCGAAAAATAAGCTTCTATTGAAATGACATCATAATGTTTAAATAAATCGTTAGAATTTGGAAACACTAATTGATTTAGTGTATGATGTTTCAGAAGGGTTTCGAAAATTGAATTTAGTTAATTAATAGATATTATACTATGATGTAATATTCCAAGTTTTGCAAAAGAAATTGAAGTTTCTATCTCTGCTATGATTGATGAAATGGTATCTAAATTATATTTAATTTCTATTAAAGTATACATTGTCTCAAAGAAATAAGAGGTATTTTTTTGAAAATTTTCAATGTTCTGTTTTATGATTTTTTGGTTATGAATAATCAATAAAAGGGTTTTATTATTTGATTCCAAAATTGCCTGTGTTAATGAAATTTGTTGATTGACAGATTTTATAATTTCGCTTTGGTTATTTTTCAATATTTCTATTGCGTCATCGTACCGCTTTGCATCTTCTTGATCTAGATTCCCAGATATTGCTTTTATAATTCTCCCTATTGCATTTATTAATCGGCGTTTATGGCGATTAGGGAAAGGGATTATTGACAGAAGTTTTTCTCTTAAAGATTTAAGTTGATATTCAATATGCTGTTGAATAGTTTGTAAAGAAAATTCGTAAACTTGGTGTTTCTCAAGATGATTTTTTATTATTTGGTAGTTTTGGTTTAGGGATTCAAATTCAGCTTTTATTGGACTTAATTCTATAAAATGTAGAAAGGTATGAGTTGCGATCTTAATTTTTGTAGGACCTAATTCGAAAGGAAGGATTCCTGGATTATTTTTGAGTTCTGTAATTTTAATGTTGGACTGAAGGGTCGTCGCCGCTACGGTAATGATCATCCTGCAACAAATTTAAATTCTAGTGAGGTTTTTTAAATATATTTTTGTGATATATATTCCTATCGGTTCTAAGTTTTATACCTTCATCTACTTTTAGGGTTTCTTTTATATATGGAGGTTTTAATTTATGCTTTCGCGATTTTTCATCTTTTCTATAAGTGATTAGATTTTTTGCGTAAGGGACCGGGTCTTCCCGATTTTGATTTTCCCTTTCTATAATTTTCTCTTTGCAAATCTCTTATCCTAACTGAATTTAATTCTAAAGTCCTAAATGAACCACTTAAATCTAACTCAATTTCTGAACTAAGATCGATCGATTGATTAGTCACAATTTAGGAGTCTGACATAAAGGAAAATTAAAATGTAGAGGTAAAGGAAACAATGAGTAACTTACAGTGCGGTTCTCATTTCTTTCTTCTTTTCTTGACTCAAAATGATGTTGAAAGTCTCAACAAATATTCACTTTTCTTGAGCAGATGAGCAATAATGAGTCTCGGTCAAAATTTTTGATTTCTTTTTCCGGATCGTCCTCGATGAAGAATTAAAATTCACGATTTTCAGTAACGAAATCGTCAAGCATCCTACTGTCATGCGCCAGTTATGTGTTTTCAATTAACTAAAGAGTTAAAAAAAACACAAAACAAAATTACTTTATTTCAGACTACTTAAAAAAGAACAATACAAAATATCATTACAAAGAATTGCGTCGTCTAACCAGATCTTGATTAATCAGCGTTAGCGTTAGCCTGGTCAGTAGCGTACATAACTACCGCGATAACAAAAACAATAATAATTCATTCATTTTGATATAGTATTTTATATCGAATTTTATTTTTCAGTTCCGATGTAAATGTTTATACCTTGTTTTACCTGCGAAATAATAATAGCTTTGTCCTATATTTTTTTTTGTTTGTGAGTCGTGGGTAATGTCCTCTGAAAAGCAGACATTCTACCTGTGTATAATTTCTAGCATTTTCTGTTTAAGCTAAGTCTAGTGAATTCAAATGACATGACTATGCTCCCTTCGAATGAAAACAGTCTTGTTGTTTTAATAGCTTTTTGGGTTAAAGGAACATTACGTTCTGTCAGATCAGTTTCACATTTCGTCACTGTCGTTTTATTTGAGTTAACTCCTATCTGTGCAGACGCGGTACAGACAACCAACACAAAAAGATTGACTTTAATAAAAACCCTGTACCTTAATGAAGAAGGTGTGAATTCCTTAAAGTAATGACAATAGCAGCATTCAGTTTTTCCTTTTATATTTATAAATTACTATTTACCATTTACCGTACATTTCTTAAAAGCATTCTCAGCGCAAGCAGTAAAATAATCTAACAATAGACATCTTTCATATAATTATAATTATTCAAAGTTTTTATTGCCGCTTCTTTGTGCGACGAAAACGTCTAATCTGCATACTGTGTAAAAGTTGAAATGCTGATAGATAACAGAAGGAAGCTTTGCAACAAAATGACAATCGTAAAGTACGTTTAAATTACATTCTTCAATAAACTTTGTGATATTATAACAACATAAGACGTTAACTAAATTTCTCTTATTTATTTATTTTTACCCATTTCTTTATTTAAACTTTTTTGCCCAATAATGTAAACCATTAACAAAGCAAGTATATACAAAACTAAGTATATAATTTATATTTAAATAATTTATATTTAAAAAAGAACCACATTCAACTGACTTAAAATAAAAACCGTGTGCAATCAATAACTATTTTCTGAAATATATTATTTTTTATGTGATTTAAGGTACATTTCTATTGATTATTTAAGCGTATTCTTATCTCTCTCCTGTATTTTTTTATTTTTTCCTATATTATCCACATATTTTTTAACTTTTTTATTGGTTTTATTATTTGGACCACTTTCTATAAGCGTTACTCTAATTTACCCTATATTGCAACTACCCTGTACATGTTTCTGTGTATTGGTCACATAATATAACTTATTTGTCTATAATTTTCTGAACTACCCTTTACAACTACAATTCAACTCTACACCTCCTGCTATTTTTAAAACCACCCCGTATTAAACTTATTAAACCTCTCCACCCAATTGACTGTTTCTATTTTTATATTGTTTGAATCACCCTGCATACCTACAATTTTACTGCGCCCCATATTTCAATTCTATATATGCAACTGCTCATAGTCTACCCTATGCAGTGTGAAATCGAATAAATTCGATGTTGGGTAAAATGCTTGGACACGTCGATTTGTATTTTTAAATGCGCACTTTTTCAACAAAAAAAATTATATAGGGTGTATATAACATTAAAAAGCCGTTGACAGTGCCTTCTCCAGCATAAGGAAATACGACACCCGCAT
Source organism: Octodonta nipae (assembly GCA_034190945.1). Classification (NCBI taxonomy): domain Eukaryota; kingdom Metazoa; phylum Arthropoda; class Insecta; order Coleoptera; family Chrysomelidae; genus Octodonta; species Octodonta nipae. The sequence goes on along the minus strand of CM067223.1, from coordinate 78,168,735 downwards.
CACTAACGATGCCCTCTCCGTAGCTCCATTTGCCGCTTATGCTGCCCCAGCTGTTACCCAATACGCTGCTCCAGCTCTTGCTGCTCCAGCTGTTGCCCACTATGCTGCTCCAGCTCTTGCTGCCCCAGCTGTTGTCCACTATGCTGCCCCAGCCTATACTGCATTAGCTCCTTTGTTAGCTAAGACTGTTCCTCCTGACCAGTTGTCACCAAAGCTGCAGTTGCTTACTCATCAGCTGATGTTGTTGCCCACACCACTTTCACCGGACTTGGAACGCTTGGTAATATGTTGAAACTCAAGCATAATATCCAATTTCGAATTATCACTTAGAGCATTGGCAGCTACTTTTTTTATCTATCTTACATGACCAAGCTCGCGAAACTGCTTTTCTATTTTGCTAATTGTTCCTTGGGATACAGACGGCAAACTTGGAAAATTTTCATGAAATAAGCGAGAAACTTCAATTTGTGTCCGTGAGTTCTCCATAACCAATCATTTGTAGAGTGATTATTTTGCGCATTTCTGTTAAATGAAGCATTTTTCTGATATTATTAAGTACGGTTAACGAAAATCAAACGACAATAGCACTGACACTGATTATCACTGTCATACAGGCATACAATAAGATGTTAAGGCTATGACTTTAGACGAAAATAAGCAAAACTGTTTTTTTTAAACAGTAAAAACGAACGCAGGAATGGTCTTTGCGTACATCTCAATATCTAGAGCTAAATGAGAATTAATCTGATAAATCTGAAAACACTTTGACACATTTTGTATGATAATTCAAGTTTAATCTTACAAACTAAAATTTCGGAAAACTGTTAGGTTTAGAAGAAATGTTATTCCAAAGTCAGCGTGTATTGCATTCAAATACTCCCTTTAAATGCATCAGTTTGTGTTGAACCGAAAAGCAGCCCCACTGTTCAACGTTAGCCATACATCAATTTTTCGAGTATTAAAGGAAAGTAAAATGCATCCCTATAAAATGATGCCGATTCTGGAGCTAATGAAAGACGATTTCGATAGGACAAGGTATTTCTGTGAACAAATGAAGGTAAGGTTAGATAACAATGTGATCCAATTACAAGATGTTTTGTTTTCTGATGACTTCACGGTCAAGTTAATCATTAAAATAGTCGGTATTGGTCTAATGAGAATCCCCACTGGATGACAGAGAAACATATTCTGAAAATATTAATGTTTGGGCAGGAATTGTTGGAAATCATATCTAGGTCCCTTTTTCATTGATGACAACTTGAATGGAATATTTGGAACAGCTCCAAAATAATGTCGTGCCAACTTTAACAAACTTATATCCTGATCCAGGAAACCTACAAATTCCTGCCAATACAATATGGTTTCAGCAAGATGGAGCACCGCCCCACTGCGAAATCAATGTCCGGCACCATTTTTTTACAAATCGCTGGATTAGTAGGCGCGTATCGATAAAACGGCCCGCACGATCTCCTGATTTGACGCCTTTGGACTACTTTTTGTGGGGAAGCACGCTTGAGATTAGATCAGTCACGCCTGAAATGTTGAGTAACGATAAAAGACATTTGTATACCAGATTAGCATGTTGGCAAGACGTTCGCGGCAAGCATATTGAACATTTCCTACATTGACATTAATGGTTTATTGTTTTTTATATATACTAGCTGTCGCCCAGTGGTCGAAATTCGACCAATTGTGTCAATATCTCTGGCAGGTTAAGTAATCAGAAAATTTTATTGTGACATTCTATCCTAGGACTTTAGGGAGAACAGCAATTACACGGAACGGATCCAGATTCGGAACCTCTGTGCGATAGTTTCCTAGAAAATCCTAGATATCGGTCTTACATGTCGCTTCTGCAAATAAGTAATGGAATTCAAGTTTTTTTCAGATATAATTCATAGGGCTTTATTTGTGTTCAAATTCGTCATTCTTAATTTAATATGGCAACAATTCAATCGCTAATGGGCTACCCTACATATTTATTTTCTCTAACCTCCCTGTATATCTATAATTGCACTCAATTTTCTAACATTTATTAAAATCCTCATTATAATAAGTCCATCTCATTATATATTTCCACCACCCTGTATATGCAATTGCTCGTGGACCACGCATAATATTTTTTAACATTTTTGAACCACCCGGTAAACCATTCTGTATATGACACTGCCTATGAGCCACCGTATTTACTCTTTTTGTTTATGAAATTTTTAACTCTCTTCTGTAACTATAATTCTACTCCGACCTATATTTCAATCATCATATATATGGAAAATCAGTTCCTTTTCTAAATTTTTTTTATCATCATCCTGTATTTCTATAATTCACCCCATATTTCATCTTCCCTATATATACAACTGCTTATGGGTTACGAAACTTTGCATTTTCATTTCCGCCACCCTGTATATGCATCTCTGTATAATATTTTTTGCACCACCCTGTATAACAGTAATTCTACTGCACCTTCTATTCCAAGAACCCTGTAAATTCAACTGCTAATGGGCTTCCCTATATAATTATTTTATTAGTTATAATTGCACTCTACTCTATATTTTAAACATCCTATATATGCAACTGCTTATGTGCCACCCACGAAAAAAATGGTTTCTAACATATCTGGAATCGCCCTGTATAATCATAATATTCAACGATTACTTTACCACTAAACAATAACAACGCATGCATGCCACTTCCAGAACTACATGCTCTAAGTATATAACAGCATTGGTCCCTCTATATATAATTACTCAATTCTTTGAGTCTGGGGCGGCGGCACATTCAGTTGCTTGGCGTTGACATTATGGACGTAAATAATGAATTTTTATTATATTTTATTTAATGAATGAACCAATATTATAAATTAATATTAGCATTCTGCACTAAAGGTCGTCAGTAGCTACTAAACAAAACATGAAGAAAAAATTAAGAAAATCGGTTGAGAGACAGAGGAGAAAATGGTACCTAATCGTTTTTATTTTTGCCTATTTATATATAGATATTATTAAGAAATAATCAGTATTGCTTATTAGGGTTTTAGTGTAATGTAGCGAATTTGTGAAATAAAATATTTTTATTTATTAATATTTCCGAAACAGTTGAAGATAGGTGTAGGACATTGTGCATGAATTATGTCTCGAATTTTCTGGAAAATTGCAAAAACAAATAATATACAGGAGATTGCATTTAAAATAAAAGAGTTCAAAGAGTTCACATGATACACCCTATATATATTTTTTTTGTTCAAATCAAAATTTGATCCATTTGGCTGTTCCACACTGTATTCAAACATCTAAGATGGAAAACGTTACCATATCAAATACAAACTTTATTCTCAAACATACATATCTGAGATGTAGTATTCGATCATTCGCTATCTAATTAGGAAAACGCCTTGCCTACTAATTTGATCCAATAAAATATCGTATTTATCATTTCCCTGTTGTACATCAGTGACAACTGCCAACTGAGATGATGAATTATAGGAAAATAATGGAAGACAGGTTCTATCAAAACAACTTTTGGCAAACGTTAGACGACGCGATACGATAAAGCTGTAATTAAAAAAAAACGAAGTACAAGACTGAAAAAGAGAAACACACGTTAATGTTCTACAAATAATCAACATAAGTGTGGAGGAGATGCGAAATAACCGACGGAACTGAAGCGTCTCGACGTCTGGGTATTTCAACAAGTGTACTAGATCAATGTCAGCCAATTATGCAGACTCTGAAACAATTCTAACGTATGGTAAATTGTTTAAAGTTTTCGTGTGACATTTTGTTGGAAGAAATGTCCACCGAATCGGTACAAGATATTTGCAGTTACACGGTTGCTAACTGGTGTAGTACATATAAAATTTAACTGCCAAAAAAAAACGATTTAGTTAAAGGAGGAGTGGCACAGGTCTCAAAAAACTTAATTTATTATCACTGTCTCAATATTAGTAGAAAGATTATCTTAAAATGTTAGGCCGGTGTTATATTGTCAAAGATCTTTTTTTTAAATCTTTTATAAAACATTTGATCAAATATTTGACATGAATTTCAGAACAAATTTCATTAAATGACACATTACTAGTGATGTGCCGGATATCCGTATTCGTACCCACGGATTCCGAGGGAAAAGAAAAATCCGTATCCGTATCCGTTAGTTTGTGGCGGATCTTTTACGGATCTTTTACCATATTAATTTTTAAATCATAGATAAAATTTTATATATAGGTGATTAAGTAACAATGAAAAACTGTTAAATTCCATTCAGATTATTTTTAGGGTTCCGTTTATACAATATACGGATACCCTTATAATATCACTTCGGATTTCTGTCTGTGTCACATCATAGCCATTTTCTCCTAAACTACTGGACGGAAGAAGTTGAAATTTGGTATCAATGTATAGTTTGGTGACCCGATCAGGAGTACATATCGTGAAAGAAAAATTTATGATTTTAGGGGTACTTCTCCGAAACTATTGAGCTTAAAATTTTGAAAAAAATAGGAAATATAGAACGTTGCCCGAACATTACAGGAAAAATAAGGAGAAACCATTAATAATAGAATTAAATAAAAATTTAAAAATAAAGAAAAATTCAAACGCATCATGTAATATATCAAATGAAAGGTCTCACTCTGAGGAACACAAATATATTTTTTTCAAATTTAAAAAAAAATTAATTAAAAAGATATTAACGAAAATATACCAAAATTTACCCATTCCTCCCCCCTTATCTCCGAAACTATAAAACGTAAAGTTTTGAAAAAAAAATAGATTTATAGGTTCTGACCTGAAGTTTACTGGAAAAATAAGGAGAAACCTCTACTTTTAATTTTGGGGGGCAAATTACAGAATTAAATGGAAAATATAAAATTAAAATTGTTTCTAACCCATCATGTTATATATCAAATGAAAGGGCTCATTATGACGAAAACAAATATATTTTTTTCATATTTTTAAAATAAATTAATTAAAAGATATTAACAAAAATATAAAAAAAAATATATAATTAAATGGAAAATAACGATTCAGTTTTCAAATGCATCATGTAATATATCAGATAAAAGGCTCATTATGTGAATTACAAGTATATCATAATTTTAAATCATTTGCATAAAAGATATTATCAAAAATATTAAACATCGACTTAATTCCCACTTTAGAAACTACACTATTTAAATTTTGAAAAATATATTTTATTTATATTTTTAAATAATTTGAATAACAGATTTAATAACTTATAATTTAAACTTTGATCTATTTTGCCCTATTTCTTCCAATCTACAGAGCCTCGAAACTCAGACAGTAAAAAAAGGCATCTCTGAAAGTTTATTAGTAAAATAAAACTCTAATGTTACTTTTTGGGGGCCAAATTAGAAAATTAAATACATATGTATTGTGATAAAAATCAAGCGAATCCTAAAGCAGATAAAATAAAAAGTGTATGTGTGGAAAATCAAAGTGTATATTTTTTATAAATTTAAAACGCTTCCTTTAAAAGATATAAGTATAAATATAAGAAAATGCACTCAATCCCTGCTTGTCTGAAACTGGAATATTCGAATCTTGAAGTTGGTACGGAACCCTAAGTATGCGAGTCCAACTCGCACTTGACCAAATTATTTATTTTTTAAAATCGTATTTGCACCTGTATATTGCAAACATTTATCGTAGTGAAGTAGGTAAGTACCATACCGATAGTACAGAACTCAAAGGTACTAAATCAACTATCTTTATACCTAATGAGATATATCACACATCTATATATAAACAGGCAAAGACAAAACGATTAGGTACCATTTTCTCCTTTCTCTCTCAAACCGATTTTCTTTATTTTTGTTTTGTTAAGTAGCTACTGACGACCTTCAGTGCAGGATGCTAATATTAATTTATAATTATAGTTCATTCATTCAATAAAATATAATAAAAATTCAGTATTTACGTCCATACTGTCAACTCCAAACAACGGTCAAAACTCTAAACATTGAGTAATTATATATGGAGGGAGCGATCGTTAGATGCTGTTATATTCTTAGAGTATGTACTGCTGAAAGTGGCATACAAGCGTTGTTAATGTTAAGTGGTAAAATAGTCAATGTAGTAGATCAGTATTGATTTTTTCGGACGCGTTACAGTGCATTTCATATTAAATATTCGGTTTTTAATGTGAATTTAATTATTTGATTAATATATTATTATCACAACCTTCCCGAAGGTGTTGTGTAAAAAATTGTCTGACAGCGGACAATAGAAAATGTATTAAATATTTAAGTTCTCCTAGGGTTGTTGGTGCTCTCTTTTCTTTAATATTCCTGGACTTGATTGAAACCGCAAATGACGAAAACTTTTAGATTGCAAAGAACAATCTTCCAATTATTATATCGAATATTTTGTCAGGAGGGGTTCCAGCCAAAAATTTGGGGGGTCATTCATCTGTCAAAAATATTTCGAATACCGATTTGTTTACATTTTTATTTATTTTTTATTGCAATAGATTTGTCAATATGAGTGAACAATTTTGGTCATTACATCTACTTCTCGGATTTCTCCACAACTCTGTTTCTTATAAAAATATACTTTTTACAATTTCATGAAATAGGGTCGAATTTCGACTACTGGGAGACCACTAGTCTTGGTAATAAGCTTATTAAAATGATAATATCTTTAAACATTTATTATAGAAAGTTTTTATAAAATATTATTTAAAATATCTTTATGATATAAATTGGATTAAATCTTGGTGTTAAGCTTAATAAAATAATTAAAGATTTAGGTATTATAGATCACTTTTACAATGAGAAAAAAAAACAAAACTTAAATCTTCATAATATTTCAAATTCTAATTAACTAAATTAATTCTTCGTGACACATAAAGTGTTGAAATTAGATTCACAACACGACAATTAGAGAAACTTAAAAAAAGTTAAAAGTCATAATTAAAATTAAGTAATGGTAAATTGTATTTAAAAAAGAGCAACTTGGCGGCTTTGTACCCCTAAAGACTGTTACTATGTGGCTCATAAGCATTAGAAAATGGCTCACTTGGAACGCTTGTCGCCGGTGATAACAAATATGTGCGAGCTATGTGACTGAGATCTCCAAGTGACTACTTACCCAGTCTATAATTATCATACTTTAATGTCATTGGTTATTAGAGTTAACTCTTATAGAAGTCAATAACTTTTGTCCATAACAGATTGTCTCTTTCCAAAAGTTTATGTGCAAAATTTACTCTAAAAAAGTTAAGATCCGTATCCGTATCCGCGGATCTTGGGACCAAATATCCGTATTCAGATCCGTATCCGCGGATATACAATTTTAATGATCCGGCACATCACTAACATTACACAAAAGCTATTTTCGAATTACCGCACAACTGTGTACAAAGTCTCCATACCCAAATAATAAATTGTTTGTTCTATAATTCACATTAATCAAAGATCTGTGATCAAAGATATGTGTTAAAGATAGGTTGTATCAAATATCTTTGACAAATATGTTTTATCAAAGATATTTGATCAAAGATTTGACAATGTAATAGCGGCCTTAGGTCAGACTTTTACTCCAAATTTGTAATACCTTGAATTGAATTTTTCTGCCTGGATTAAATATTGCCACTGTATATTGAATGTTGTAATCTGAATCATTTTCTCTTGCTCTTGAGAAGCACTTTCTTCTTCTCAGTATAAGCCTTCCATTTCTAAATATATTATTTTGGTATTCTATTTGAGACGTGCATGAAATAATTTAAATGCTACCTGCAGACCACCCATAAGTTTCTAATGTAGTTTCAACTGTTCTTACTGCAGAAGTCATTTGCAGCCAAAATTAAAATCGCATTAAGTAATATATGTCTAATGAAAGACTTCTTGGGCATGTCTGATTAACAATATTGGAACTTGCTATTATTTACCTGAAAAAGAAATGTAAGATTACTCTATGCAATCTTTATTATTAACAACTAGATTTAAAAAGAAAATTAGATAGAATAAATCTTTAAACAATTTAGGAAAATAATAATGTACAGGTAACAGGAATTGCAATATCATAAAAACTCACCAATAATTCAGTTGTTTTTTTATTCCATGATTAACATTTCCACATTCATATTTCGTAAAAATAAAAACTTTACAGATGTTTCTTGAATGATAGTTGGGTCATCCTTACTTAATGTTTATGTTCATGGTTCCGTATTGCAAAAATTAAGACGATATTTATTTGTTTTGAACGTATATTTTAATGTGGTTGCTAAGATAGTTAATTTTATTTTCAATTGTTGTGTTATTCCCAATAAGTGAATAGGTACATAAACATTAATTTTTGCAATACGGAACCATAACCTTTCGGAATAATTCCTTTATTATGGTTTGTGCTTAAAGAACAAAAGCAAATATTATCCGATGTTGCCATGATTTCGGTTTCATTAACTATGTTAAAAATTTAAATTATTCTTATTTTAAATATACCATCATTTATTGCACTGTACAGTTGATAAATTTGTTGTAACTTTGCAAATAACTGGACAAATACACATGTAAGTGAGTACTTTGGTTGGATTTCTTTTCCTCGTAAACCATGAACTTCTTGATATACGTTATATAAGACTTTTTGATTTATACTGATCAGTTTTGACATTTTCCAATATATCAGCGCTTCATTTTGTTACACCCTGTATATAAATATATAGGGTTACCCATTTTAAATGACAGCCAAATATACAGTGTGTCTCATAACCAATGGACAATAAGATAACTGCAGTTTGAGGCGTTGAAAATATACCGATTAATTCAAACATGCCTTAGTAAAATGTTTGTAGTAAACCATATACAGGGTCCTAAAATGAGTATTTGGTTTTTGAAAATTTGTGATATTTTAAAATTAAACTTGGTACAGCATAGTTTTCAAGAACGACAAACAAGATTTTGTTATCACTTTTCATGGTATTCGTACAGGGTGTTTGTTACGAAAATCAAACTAGGCAAATCCCTGTTTATTTTTTTAACACCCCGTATAATTTGCGTTTCGACGATAAATAATGAAACGGCCATAATTTCAATACAAAAAACGTATACTTGTTGAATCCATATTTCAAGGCTTTTTCAAGATATTGCAATTCAAATACGGTACTGCATATACTCGCAAGCAGGGCTTATTTAATCTATAGTGTAAGGTTTTTGACATTTTCAATGTTTTTTCGTTATGCATCATTTTTTAATTTTTGTTATTTGGAACATTTTTGTAATTTTTGAGATTTTGGGTATTTTTGATCATTTTTTTGTTTTATTTTTTCCTACAATTGGCATTTCCACATTGTTTACATTTATGTAACTAATATTTTTGGCATTTCAGATACTTGTATTCCTTGACATAAGTCAAATAAAAATCTCATTGCTCAAGGTATAGCTAAGCATCACTACGTGAAAATGTGAATTTAAATAGATACATGTAGTTACGCTTATGTTTCTTCCAAAAAAACTAGAAGATGCCAAAAGTAAGCATTAGAAAACAATGGTGTTTATGTGTCTTGACATAGAATCGATGGCTAGTGCTTAGCTCTCAAACCCTTCAGATAGCAGTTGGTGAAGATTGCTTTCGTGTTTACCTCGAAATACTTAAATACCAGTTACTGGGTCGCCAGGAATTAATTTGTGATATATGACATTTTATGGGGTTTTAACATTTATTTTCGTTTTTGATATTTTCCAGATTTTTAGCCTATTCAATGTTTGTAGTATTGTGATATTTTTAAGTAGGCTGTGAATTTGACAAGAACTATTGATTTCTTCTTAGCATACTGTCGATTTATTTACTGTGTTTTTAAAGTAAGTAATTGGAATAAAGCTGTCTAGAATTAAAGAATTTTCAAATAGTGAACTAAGGAATATGATTTGTGTTTATGCACAAGTACAATATAATTCAAGTGCTTCAATTAGACGATATGCACAGTTATATCCAAATCGATATTTTCCTAATCGTAAAATTTTCCGACTATACACTAACTTAGGTCGAATAGGTTCGTTTGCACAATATTTAAATTGCAAAATAAAAGTTTGATTTATGACATTTAAGTTGACATCACAGATCATACAATAAAGATAGATGGGCAATTCATTGTTAAAAAATGTGTCACCTTTTGTCCCATGACAGGTTAGGTTTAGCATCAAAAGCATCTTAACAAATTCTTCAAATACTAAACTTGACGTTTGTTGAATTTGACCATACTAAAAGAAGGAATCTGCAGTTACTGGTCCCAAATGTCGATTTATTTTTGTGTTCTTGGGAAATAACACCACAATCGAAACAAAAATCTGTATATTCAAGGAAAAACCAAATTTTCCTTGAATATACAAATTTTTGTTTCGATTGTGGTGTTATTTTCCAAGAACACATAAAAATAATCAAGAATATAATAAACATAACATTTAGAAGACAATGTACCATCAAAATAAATGAAACTAATTTTGAAATTATATTTATTTATTTACAAAAGATAAATTAACAAATACAGTTAAAAATGACACTATTTATTTATACATCTACAATCTACAATTCCAACAATATGATCTTTTGAAAAATTATAAGTAAGGCCACAACTTAAAGATACTTCATCAAACATTAATATACAATATTTCTCTTTTTCTGTTAATTTTTCAACAATTTTATTTAAATTTTTAAAGTTATGTTCATTATAGCCACATTTGAAGGGAACAATATTAACAAGATTACTGAAATTCTTAGCAGATGGTAAACTAAAAACTTTTGAAAGAAATCTATAGCTTTTGGCACTTTGTTTATACAGTGATAATGCAAATATTATATCATCTAATGAAAAGCGTCTTCCCTTCGGTTTTAACTTTTGATTCATCATTTGACTCAAAAAGAAATTTATGGTTGTATTAACATTTTTCAAATACCTTAAGTCACATTGTTTCTGATGCAGTAGCTGTAAACGATGTTTGGTGTTCATTTTGCTAGCTCTTCTAGCTATTCTCTTCCACTTAAACAGTTGTTTTCTAAGGTTCTGGCTACTTGGATTTGAAGATGTCCTTACCACCACTCTTTTTTGGTATGCTGTCAAATACATCAAAATGTTATGATTTATTCAAGAACCACTAAAAAATACTTACTCTTGTGTACTTGACTCTGTGACTCTACTGCAGGTTGCATCTTAGTGCAATACAAATGATCATCCTCAAATGTCCTGGTACTGCTACATGCCTGTTCACTCACATAATATGTAGCTTGTTTTTCTTCAGCAGAGTCTATAAAACTGTCCCCTGCAGTTCTCTCATAACCTTAAATGAAATACAAGTCAGTATATGAGGAAAAAGTACCAAATACATCAAAATGTCGATTTATTCAACAATCACTAAAAGACTTACTCTTGTGTGCTTGTTTCTCTGACTCCACTGCAGGTTGCATCTTAATGTAATACAAATGATCATCCTCAAATGTGCTACATGCCTATTCACTCATTTTAACTGAAACTATAGTGCTCAAAGTTCCTTGATTTGAGAGATTCATATTGTTCTCCTGATTGTCAGTAGCTTCTATACGGAATTGTATACAAAATACCAGCACAAATTAGAAAAAATAGAGAGCGATTGATGGCTTTAGCTTTCACAGACATAAATCACATAAGCAAAACATTTATTCAAGCCTAATCATACAATAAAGATAATGGCCGATAAAAAAGATCACATTGTGTCTGTCACCTGTCACTTTTGCTAACTGTCAAAAATAGTACTTGAAGAATTTGTTAAGAGAGCTACGAACAAACACCATTACAGTTCACCGACAGCTGGACCAACATTACCTATCTGAGTTACCACCCCCTGGTTGACATAAGAAAATTTGAAAAATCGAAAATTTGTGAACATGTTTGGGACCTAGGCCATGAAATACAATTTGACGAGTGTATCTACTTCTGTAGAATTCAATAGCATCTGGTTACCGACAATTAAGGAAGAAATTATTAATAGCCATCTCCTTTTGAACAACCCAGTATAGTTCATAAGGTTTTTCCTAGTTTTTCCCTTATGAGGTTAATGGGATCACTGAAACAAAGTTGTACCTAGGAACGCCACTTATAAATTCTAAAGACAACTCTTCCAAATTTTTCCAACTTGAAAGCTGTTTAACCATAATGCATAATCCTTGGATTTTTTTGTGCTACGTGTATATATAAAACAACATGTCAACTTAAATGTAATGAATCAAACTTTCATTTTGCAATTTACTTTTTCAATACATATAAAGCCATTGACAACGAAGTCCGAATCCACTTTGAAACGGTTGGTTTTTTCGTTCAATATACAGCTTTTTATTTCAATTGTGGTGTTATTCCGAAGAAAACATAAAAATAATCTAGAATATGCCAGAAATAACAAATAGAAGACAATAAATAAGACGACATTTCTTAAAAAGTGTAATAAAATGCATTGATGATAATGTGGTCAATTCAATATTTAATCAAGTGAATCTATGTGTTTTTTTATGTTTTCATAATTAAATTGAATATTTTTGCAACCGTTAATGTTTTATTTAAATGACTAAGCGCCAGTCTTAAAATGACAAAACGCCTTGAAATATGGAGATATAACAAGTATACGTTTATTGTATTGAAAGTATGGCAGTTTCATTATTTATCGTCGAAACGCAAATTATAGGGGATGTTAAAAAAAATAAATATGGATTTGCCAATTCGACTTTCGTAACAAAGACCCTGTAAGAGTACCATGAAAAATGATATCAAATCCTTGTTTATCGTCCTTGAAAACTATGCTGTACCAAATTTGAGTTCAATATATGGAGCCATTTTTCAAATATCACAAATTTTCAAAAACCAAATACTCACTTTAGGACCCTGTATACCTTTTAATACAAACATTTTACTAAGGCAGGTTTGTGTTAATCGGTATATCTTCACCGTCTCTAACTGCAGTTATCGTATTGTCCATTAGTCATGTGCCACCCTGTATATCATACAAAAGCTTACGGAACAACTATCTTCAGACAGTGATCTTAACCTTGACCTGGAGCGTAACCTTGACCTGGATTTTCTTAAATTATAACCCCTTTTTGAGCAAGGGAACTGATTGGGCGGAAAATTTTACGTCGGTTATGCTCAAGATTAAGGCCTTAATTTTGAGGTCCTTTGGTCCTCCATATAAAAATGAGGTTCCCATTTGATAAAAAAATTAAAATAGCAGTCCAATTACAAACAAATGCCTGTCGTGAATCGACAAAAGCGAAGAAAGGCTTTACGATCAAGATGCACATTGAATCCAGGACAAGAAACGTCACAACTTTTGGAAACCAACTTGCGCTACACTACGCTGAGGTGTTTTTGTATGGTAATTTTATAAATTTGTTATATATAAGCTGTTATTGATAATTCCGTGTAAAGGAAAAACAGAAAAAGTTAACAATATCTCTACAACTCACAATTTACATACAAAAACGTTCAATTTTCATACAACCAACAAAAATATTCACATACACATGTATGCATTTCTTGCGAAATATCGTATAAAATGGTCAAAGTATTCAGGCGTTATCCTCGATGCATCATATACATATCAGATTCAACAATATGAAATGTGTACGATAAGACTTGTTCCGAATACATAAACGTATAAATATGCGGCGGCAGAACATTTTGATTTATTTCATAGACGAAGAATAAGGCAACAATAAAACCCACACCTAATAATTTTTACGCTGGCCTATGAATCTCTCTTATGTGGTACTATTTCTATATTTATGGGACACATAAAATAATAGTTGTCAAATGTTCTGTTGTAAAAACAAAAGTGTAGTCGATAAATGTAAGATATATATCTCTTAAAATATTGTCGTCATATATTTGAACAAGCAGCCTCTTGGGAAGCTGAGTATTTATTATGTTTGGGTATTATGTTGATGTTATTAGTGTAGTTAATTTAAACATTAATATTTCACACTAGATTTCGTATTTTTGCTATACACAGTAAAACAAATAAACTGAATGCTTTTGTTAGGTGCATCATTTAAAACAAATTGATAAAATTAAAATTTTGGTTGCCACATATATTTCACTGTGTAGGTATATACATAGCTATATTTGTATATTAGACTGGGCAAAGAAAAAACTTTTTTTTTAACGGTACTATAAAATTATTGTTAATGATGACGAAAAAAGTTTTCCTGATATTTTGAGCCCTGAATAACAATATTAAGTGGTGCATTATCGCAATTGTTCATTTTTTAACAGTTAGCGCATTTTTTGCAATTTAAATTAAATTCCTAACAAAAACTTTCTTAGTAAATTTTCGTAGGGCGAGCCCTTTCTATGTAATCAAGCCTCAAACATTGGTTTACTTTTTCAATTTTTTATTTTGTATTCGGGATTCTCAAAACGACCTTAAATATCAATATTTTTATAAGAACAATGACGATACTTAAAGGAAATTTAATGCTCTACAAAAAAGGTCACTTAACATTTTTCGTTAAACTCACTGCTTTCAAAGTTATTTGATCTTAAATTTAAATTCAAAAATATTTTACCGTTTTTTTTCCCACCAGACATAAATTTTTCCACTTGTATCATAAATTTATGACTCAAACATGAAAAAAAAATCAGCAAATTACTAAAGTGCAATAAAATTAACTGTTAACGTTTTTAGTAAAAATTTATTGGGGTATTCTCAATAAATTTTGATCTATTGAGACAAGCTTAAATACTTAGGTGTCCTCTATTAAAACATTCTCTTCTCTCTTTATATATAACATTTCGTGACTTTTACAAATAAACAAGTAAACAAAAAAAAAATCTACGACTGTCTTGTCTGAAAAGAAATACCGAAACAAATATTAATAAACAATTGTAACTATTTTCTATTATAAAATAAGGATGTACTGTACAGACATCCTTTAATATATTTTTTTAATAATATAACATATAGTAATAATTATAATTTTTAAGAGAACATTCAACTCTAAGACTAAAAAACTGTAAACTAGTTTGTAAACAATAAACAACAATAACAATAAACAATTTGCTGAAAAAAAATTGCATATTTGAGTCATAAATTTATGATACAAGTGGAAAAAATTATGTTTGACGCGAAATAAATGGTAAAATATTTTTGAATTTAACTTTAACATCGAAGAGTGAGTTTAACGAAAAATGTTAACAGACCTTTTTTGTAGAGCATTAAATTTCATTTAAGAATCACCATTGATCTTATAAAAATATTGATATCTAAGGACGTTGTGAGAATTCCGAATATAAAGTAAAAAATTGAAAAAGTAAACCAATGTTTGAGGCCTGATTACAGAGAAAGAGCTCGTCCTACGAAAATTTACTAAGAAAGCTTTTTTGTGAGAAATTTAATTTCCTACGCGGAAATGGGTTTGAAATTTATTTTAAAATTGATTAAGTCCGAATTTTTTGCAAAAATACGCTAACTGTTAAAAAATGAACAATTCGGTGATGCACCACTTAATATTGTTATTAAGCGCTCAAAATTTCAGGAATTCTTTTTTATCATCATTAACAAGAATTTCACAGTACCGTTTTTTTTAGTCCAGTCTAATGTATATAGATTATAGATAGGTGCAAAATTTGTTCACTAGATTACAGGGCTCAAGTGAATGGTTGAAGAAATATACATCCTGATTTTTGGTTACATCTTTTAGGAAGATGTAATCAAAAATACAGGATGACTAAGTATTATTTTTAAAATGTTATAAAAGGAAAGGAAATACAATAGTAAACAATTTTATTGAGGTTACATAGTTTGTCTTAAATCCAATTGACGTACGCCGAATTTTCTGGTCGTTCTACCTTTGTTCGCACCGCGTCCAGATTGATAATTCTTGCTCATTTTGAAGACTCTAGAAATTAATGTTTTTATGTTCTATGTGAATACTGCTTTACATTGCTTTTGCCAGAGACGGAATGGATACATTTTATAACAATATATTTCCATGCTCAAAATTAGCAACAAGAGGTGTTTTTAATTTTCTGAAAGTGTTTGTAAGAGGTAAATCTGAGCAAATATTTTCCTGTTCCCTTTCCAAATCAGGGTTAACATTCTCCTTAGTTTTCTCATCTAAGAAATTGTACAATAATGTACAGTACTGACATTAAAACCATTATGAAATAAATTACTTACCATGATTAAGAAATAATGAAGGAATGGCACCAAATTTCAAGTTAGATTTTCTTCTTGTTAAGCCCAACAAATCTTGCTTTCTGAGGAAAAGTGAGCATCACACACTGTGTAATTTGTTTGGCCGTTTTGTTCAACAGTTTACTGTTATTAATCTGGTTCATCCACTTTGAAGTAGCTGCAAATATATTCCTTTTATTATACAAAATGTAAATATTATTTAGCAATTTACATAAAATTATTTGATTTACTTCAGTTTCTTTGCATGCATCACTGAATTTAGACTAGTATTTGCACAAAAGGGGACAAAATAATAGATTATCATGATTTTAATGAGTACAAAATAAATTAAAACCTGAGAGCCCCAACTAAACTTACTTTAAAAACCAATGACAATTCAAGGAACAACATAAATTAGAAATAATGCATAATACCATGTATTAAGACAAATTTATGCAAACAACATAGAACAAGTTTATATTAAGCGGGAAGATTTCACAAAAAAATGTGTCCTTTGTTGCCTATATAAAAATAACAGATAAATATATTCATGGGCACAATCCACGCAACCATTACTATCATAAAACTTATTCTAGTTGTCAAATAGCGGCGACTCAGTATTTTGACAAGGATCGATGTAATTGGATGTATATTTGTCTTTATTAACCGACTGGTTGAAACTCCTATATAGTTACCCATGCATGGGTATATGAACGGTATTTTGGATCTAATATGTTCCGGTTTTTCAGATATTTCCAGGATCTGAAGAAGTTCTGGGTATACGACCTCTGGATATTAAATAATTGTTTATGAACAAGTTTAAACATTATTGTACAACTGAAAGCTCCTATTCAATGTACTCTCCTCCTATCGCCACACACCGTTCCATTCTTTTTTCCACTGGTCAAAGCAATGCTGGAAATCTGCTTTTGTAAGAACATGTTCCTGTACTGATTTCTTTTTAAGGTATACTTGATCTTCGAAAACAGGGAAAAGTCCCAGGACGCTAAATTAGCAGGTACGTTGTCCTGGTGCATCCACAACTTGTTTGTCCACAGCCCCGGACATTTGTTTCGAATTCGCTCTCGCAGTGTTGCCAAAACATTCGAATAGTAAGTTTGGTTTACAGTTTGACGCTCAGGAACCCATAGAGTTATCACGATACCATTGATGTCGAAAAAAAAATGTGTAGCTTGGCTTTAAATTTTGATTTCGATATCCCTGCTTTTTTCATTCTCGGCAATTCTGGAGTTTTCCAGTGCATGGATGGTTTAACATTGTTGTGGAATATCCAGGATTCAATGCAAGTGCGAATGTTTTTCATCAATACAGGCTCTCCATCTAAACTTTCATGAAAATCTCAGCAGATCTGTTGACAGACGAGCAGTTGGTTGGAAATCAATTGTTGTGGTACCAACTTTGTACAGTTCTTCTTCGTTTACAATCTCATCAGTTATCCAAATGCTAATATGACGATCTCCGCGCACAATTTCATTGATTTTGATCACAATTTGTGGAGTTGAAACAGACACAGGTCGACCTGGAAGTTGGCCATCTTCGGTGCTCTCTCGGCCTCAGAAAACTTTTATCTCATTTGAAAACTCGTGCCAGAGACAGAGGATTTTCACTCTGTCTCTGTCAACAATTTATAGTATTGAGTCGCAGCATTTTAATTTAACGAAAAATTTCACATCGATTGAGTGAGTTGCGCGGACGCATTGTTATCTGCACTAGGACATAACCAGTTCGTTTCTAACCTCAAAAAACACTGCAGCGAATAGAAGGCACTTCCAGCTATCCAACGCTGCATTTGTTTCTCTCCCTACCCCTCTAAGGCGCCTTCTGCGCGCGCAGTCTCGTTATTCAATAGCCAGGCTTCTTAGATTTAAAATAGTAATTAACTATCGAATTATTTGTACCTAATAGAAATAAAAGTATTTTTCATATTAATACTAAAGTCAACTCATTAGAATATTTATATATGGGTTGTTACAAAAATTGCTAGATATTTCAAATTGCAACCAATATTAATGCATTTTTTAAATGCTCATAACGTAATTTATAAAAACCGTCAAAGTTTATAAATCATAAAAATGAATCCATTTTGTTCCATTGACCAAAATGTGGGAGAAATTTTCCAAAAACTGTTTTGAATTCATTTTAGACAAATATTTCCAGTTTTAAGCTACGAGCATATCAAAACACCGCCTAAAATTCATATAACATAGGATAAAGTCCAAGGCCTAAACTTATCATGTGCATCCCAATTTAGGTGACTATTGAGATATACCCAACCTAATCTAAATACGTATTAGATTTTGACACTTTTATGTCTAAGGATTCTCAATCAATTTGAAAATTAAATTGTTCATATGTAGGTATTTGCTGTATGAAGAAAAAGGAACTACAAATGTTTTGTTAGCGTTTATCGTAAGCTTTTTAAAACGAAAAAAATGCATCAAGTCTTTTTCGGCAACTTCTTTAACTGTCTTCTACATAGGGGCACCGTACAGAATTACTGGAATGACAACAAAAAAACTAAACAGGTGATTTACGTAGATGTTGAAAAGCGTGGGCCCTAATTCCGTTCCTTGAGGAACTTCACACTCACACATCTTTTCTCGTTATGGTGTTGTTTACTATTACTTGCTGCGTTCTACCTGCGTTCCAGGAGCTTGTGTGAAGTTCCTCTAAGACCGATAATGTATAAAACTGGCAGTCGTTGCTTTCTCGTAACATTGTTGTTTGACCGCTCAACCAACACGTCCAAAAATGAAGTTTATTGTCATTTTTATTTCAACAGTAAATTTAATTGTCGACTCTACTATTAATTGTGTCGTCTATGCTATGTTCCTATATTGCAAAAATATCATCAACGTAACGCCAAGGCACTTTAGTTTTTTTGGTAGAATTAAAGATAAAGGTTTCCTCAAAGTATTTCATATATATGTTGCTTACTCTGGTTAACAAGGAGCCATTCCAAAATCTTGTCTGTAGAAACCTTCTTCATATTGAAAATATGTTGTTTTAAAACAAACCTTCATAAGATTTATTATTGTATTAACGGATATATTTTTTTCTTTTTTAAATCTTAATAAAATTTCATGGTTACTTATTTGTTGTTCTTTTAATTTTGATAAGAAGTCTGCTGTATTTCATAATTGTATGTAATAATCAAATATTAATATTAAATAGGAATTTTTCGAGCTTGTGATAGGTAGTAAAGAATTCCTTTTATTTATCTGTGGGACTCCATATATGTGTATGGTTGACTGTTGTGAGGTAAAAGTTGTTTTATTTTTCTGAAAAAGTGAATTCGTATTTTTAAATAACGTCTCTGGTTGTTTTTTTCTTTGTTTGATATAGGATCTTTGTTTTGCATCTATGCCTGTGTTAAGGAGTTCGGTAATTTTATTTTTGTATTCTGGAGCATCTGAAATTACAGCTGCACTGCCTTTATCGGATGGTATCTTTAGTAAGATTTTTGATAGCTTCTTTTTCTGCTGGACTTACATTTTGTGAGACATTTTGCTGTTTTGTAGAAGTAACTTGTTTCTAATGTGATACTCACTCGATACTTCTGGTAGTAATTTTTGAGCAGCATCCTTAAGGGCAACTATCGTGTCAAATTTAGGAATGTTTTGAAAAGTGAGTGAATAATTCAATTCTCTGGAAAGGTGATATTGTTCTCTTGGTGTTATTTGTCTCTTAGATAGGTTTATCACACTTTTGTTGATAAATATGGTCTTGTTTAATAGAGTATATAACCGAATTGGTGAAACTTCAAATTTGGGAAAAGAATTCTATTGGTAAAGTTATGAAAATTGTGAATGAACACAAGCGTGCATGGAAATCGACCAATATCCTTAACATATTGGTCGATTTTTTTGAAAACTCCTAATGGATCTGTATAGTTTTTTAACGTTTAATATATTAAGGAAGATCCCTATATGATCTCATATACTTTTATGCGACGTGCAACTTACAGTTTTGCAGAAAATTCCAATACTTATATCAAAAATCTCATCGAAGTGATGTAATATTTTAATTTCAACATAATAGTGCGGGAATTGTAGGCTCTGGAAGTTTTAATTGCAAAATTTTCTATGTACATCTCAAGCATATAGGTAGTAAAGCATAGTATTTTCGGCTCCTCAAATCAATGAGTACCAAGCTCGTATTTTGTTTGTATACCAGGAAAATTTAAATATAAATTTTTCAATTTTGCGAAGACGGTGCTTTTGGTGTCACATTCTCCTGGCCTAATAGAAAATTCAGAGACAACACGTGTCAAACTTTAAACTGCTATTTGGTGCGTTTATACACAGTTGTAGCAAACAAAATCACAAGTAAAGGAATGGAAGGGGTTTCATTTATATGATGATTGAAATATAGGAAGGAGTAGAATGATAGTGGTCCATAGGTAGTCTTATATACAAGGTGGTTGAAACATAGGGTGGTGGACGTTCGATGGTATAAAAGTGTTGGAAAAAATGTGGAGTTAGAATTATATAGTATACTGCTCTTAGGTACTATACCTAGATAAGAGTATATATCGGCATCTGCGAAAAAGTATTGGATTGTTGTAACCTAACGTATCTCTCATTTGAAATACAGAGTTACAGAATACAGCAATAGGTTTTCACTTTGTTCCGCCACTCTTCTAGTCCCACAAGCTCTTGTTTTATTTAATAAACTGAATTTTATACTGGACGCATTTAATTGCCTTAAACAAGGTTGTATATTATAAACAACGTGAAGCTGTGTTTCTACATACAGTTTTATCCATTTCTAAATAAAGTTATAAATTAATTGCTTTACTAATCAATGATCCTGCTAACGGAATTCATAAATAATAAAAAAAATAAACGATAGATCAATGATTCAAATCAACGTAGGTGGTAATACATTTTGTTTTTCTTACTGCATTTCACTATCTCCACGATCTCCGCTTCAAATGTTCCAAGGCTAAATGTTCAAAACAAAATTACTTTATTAATATATAACCCCTTTCAGTTTGGTCATAAATATATCAAAGAAAAATGTAATCTAAACGAAGGTTTTAATAATTAACGGTATTATCAATGACATCCTTTACGTTTAATTGGAATTTGAATACCACAGGAATCTTTTCCACCTACCGGATTAGGCTCAAGTTTTCTTAATGGTTAAAGAATTTCAAGCAACGTTGACAAGTTCCATTACACAGTTCTTGGAGATTATCATTTAATTGGTATATATCAAGCTCGTGATAGCGGCAAGATAAATTGTGTTTTTCTCAAACATATTCGATGGGATACGACAAGGTAAAGGATCAATTCTTAATAGAATTACAATAATTAGCATTATCTATATACTGTTTTAAGCGTTATACAATAGTGTAGCTTATTGAATTTTGTTTGAAGACGACGTTTTGTCAGATTAAAGGGTTTTGCATACTTGTGGCTATCTTGTCATCCATGGTAAGCAATTACTTTATGAAATGTTTAGCAGAAACGTTTTCCTTTAATTATAATATAAAACCAAACATGGAAAGATGCTGTAGACCATTGGTACTGCTTTGAAGTCGACAATAGCAGCAAGAAAAGACTTTTTGTCAACAATTAATATTAGAACGAACCCAACGTCAGTGTATCTATTGTTATTATAAAACATGACTAATTGGGAAAAAAATTAACATTTTCTATTGATGCGTTTTTGGTTTTAGCAAAAAAAGTTCAAAAAGTTGTTAACAATTTTGTTGTTTGTCTTTTATCCTAAACTAGTAACCCGCCCCTGCCTCGCACTGGTTCTTTAGAGAAAATATAAAATAGCCTATATTACTCCGAAGAGATGCAGCTTTCGGTCAAATTGGTTGAGTAGTTTTTGAGTTAAATCCTAACAAACAAAAAATCAGTCACCTTTCCTCGTTATACATAATAATAATTGAGAATATTTTTGAGTGGCAAATTTTTTATAAGGCAAACAAAATAGAAAATATTAAGATTAGTTTCTAAGTATGTAATTTATATAAAAATATATTTCTTTGTATACGACATTAATAACCTGCTCACGTGTTTCGAAGTAACACGTGATAGGGCAACATAGAATTGCCTGTGTGCTTAAGTCTACTCCCGCCAAGCCCATAACCAGCGGGGGTCTCGGGATTCAAACACTCCCCGAAATTTTGGAATTTTTGGTTTCAAGCATAAATTTTAACCAATTAATATTTTTAACCGACTCCCAAAAAGGAGGAGGTTATCAATTCGTTAACGTTTTTTTTTGTATGTATGTTACCTGAATTCTTCTCCTGTGGTGAACCGTTTTGTATGAATATGGTCTTTTTTAATAGAGTATATATCCGGATTGGTGAAACTTCAAATTTGGGAAAAGAATTCTATTGGTAAAATTATGAAATTTGTGAAAGAACACATACGTGCATGGAAATCGACTACTATCCCTAACATATCCTTATGGATGTGTATAGTTTTTTAAAGTTTAATCTATTAAGGAAGATCCCTAGATGATATCATATATATTTCTGCGACGTGCAACTTGCAGTTTTGCAGAAAATCGCCGAAAATTCCAAAATTCTTATCAAAAATTTCATCGAAATGACATAACGGACATTTCCTCATAAATATTTTAATTCCAACGTAATAGTGAGGGAATTTTAGGCACCGGAAGTTTTAATTGCGAATTTGAAAATTTTCTATGTACATCTCAAGCATATAGGTAGTAAAGCATAGTAGTTTTCGACTCCTTAAATCAATGAGTACCAAGCTCGTTTTGTTTGTATACCCGGCAAATACCTATTTAAATGCAAATTTTTCCATTTTGCGAAGACGGTGCTTTTGGTTGTCACATTCTCTCGGCCTAATAGAAAATTCAGTGACAACACATGCCAAACTCTAAACTGCTATTTGGTGGGTTTATACACAGGATGTTTAGTTATAGCAAACAAAATCACAAAGTAAAGTGATAGAAGGAGTTGCATTTATATAATGATTGAAATATAAGTTAGGCCGTTTAGCTGTATATACACGTTGGATGGCATATAGGGTAGAGTGGACGATTGCTGGAATAAAAATGTTGGAAAAAATGTGAAATTAAAATTATATAGAGTGATTAAAAAACTGTTATATGATATGGACGTATACAAATCATATACAGGATAGTTGATGGTTTATACAGTGTAATTAAAAAATTATTTATTTTATAGCACATAAGAAGTTGCATAAAGTGTAAATGTTACACGGGACGATAATATAAAATGTGAAAATTGAAATAATTTATGGGGTAGCCCACAAGGAGTTATATACTATTGTTGAAATATAGGACGGATTTGCTCCGTAATAGGGGGGATGGATTCTACTCCCTCCTATAGTTTACAGAAGGCTGCTAACAAATTTATGCTTGTCCGTAGGCAGTCGCATTTACAGGCTGTTTGGTACATAGGGTGGAGTGGAATTATCTATAGTTATACAAAGTTGTCAAAAAAAAGTTGAAAAAAGGTTACATGGCGTGGTCCATAAGGCATAAATATATTTTGGGCTTATTAAGTCAACGCGTACTAGTACATTTTGTTCGTAAACATTTACCTGTCAATTTAAATGAAAATGTATCATTGTGTAATGTTAATGTCTATTAAGGTTATACATACAAATAAAAAAATAAAGAATGAAAACTAACTGACTTCAAAAAAAAACTAAAAAGTTGAAAATAAAACATTTTTTATAAAAATATAATCGACTTCCACCTATAACTAAAAAGCTAAAAATAATTATAACAAAATACAACTCTAGCAAATAAATAACACATTCAATGTTGTTAGGTACCTACCCTGGAAGTAAAAAATGTAAACATTAAAAGGTGCTGATTCTGTACAAATTAATTACCTACCAATCAAGTATATTTTTGAAGTCGGTGCCAAGCAACAATCAAGTTTGATAAAGTAATAGATAAGTACGCAATGAAGGATTTTAGATTTACTTATATTGTATATACGGAACCCTAATTAAAATATGCATAAACAAAAAATTATATCAATAAACTTTTAAGCAACAAATAAACCAATCCAAATTTACAAAAGCTTATTGGAATTGGTTAAAAAAATCAATTTAACGATAAAATAATAATAAAAACAGTTATTTTTGCAATAATTCTTAATATTGAAAAAATAAATAATTTTTATTTTAAGTTTTTTGCAAAAATATAGAAAGAGCAAATGGAACCTCCAAAAAGTATTGTAAGGTTTAGGTACAAACTATATTTTAGCTTGGAAGAACGAAAAACTAGTTTTGATCAATTATGGATCCCTCCCATTTATTAACGCATTCTTACCTCTGATTGGCAGTCTATAGTTCATCCCTGACTACAACTATAAATTGTTCATGAGAACTACCTACAGCCTGCTCTAATTTTGCCTGTATTTTATTACCTGATGCTTCTCTCTATTCATTTTAGTCAAAATACCACAAAGTAGGTAATTTTATATTGTATCATTAACTAAATATACATTATTAGCAAACAATTCGATTTGCTGTTACATATTATTAAACAATGTTGAATATATTTTTTATTTATATGAATATTTAACAATTTACTTGGTAATACTGCCATCCAATTTGAAGAGGAAAACTGGAAATAACACCATCACTTTATATATACGAGAATAACAATGAAAAAACATGAATTCAATCGTTTAAAATGTTCACAGCCATGTTTTATTTATCTCATAAAACTCGTCAATGCCGTTTACGGAAAGGATTTTTAAATTTCAGTTTAGTTTGCAATTTAGTTTTTAAATGCTCGTAAGTATCCAACTCTGAAGTGTATACTTTCTTGACATTTAATGAATTAGACATACGATGGAATATTGTTTTATTAATGACTTCTTCATGGCATTATTGATGGCAGAAGTTCATCAAGTAAGCAGCAGAATTACTATTAGATAGTATCAAATTAGTCAAATATAGATGTTAGATACGTTTTTAAAATACCGCTACATAGTAGTCAATAATTTTTTAAGTTTGAACGTTATTCAGGGTTTTTTCTCCTCCGCTTTTTTTTGTAACACACTGAAATTTCAAATACTGAAGAGAGAAAATCCTAACTTACAGGGTGGATAATCTTATCTAAGACAACTCTATAACTGTAAAAGACACAAAAAAATGAAAACACATTCCGATCTTTTTTTGTTGTACACCTAAGATGCAATCAGAGGGTTACTATCGTCTTTTGGTGCAGAATATCATGGCGTAGAATTAAAAAAAAATCTCTTATTTTCAACTTTTGGCATAAAGATTAAATAGAATCATTGTTGGCTAGGCCTTAGTTACAAAGAGCATTTTCCCCTTTTCACTTAAAATAATTTGTAAGGCTTTCTTTGACTTCTAGTAGTATTTTTAACCGACTTCCAAAAAGAAGGAGGTTATCAATTCGGCGCTTATATTTTTTTGTATGTATGTTACCTGACTTCTTCTCCTGTTGAATTTGTAAATAAACACATGCATGCATGGAAATCGACCAATATCCCCAACATATTGGTCGATTTTTCCAAAACACTTATTGATGTGTATATTTTTTTTAAAGTGTAATCTACTATAGACGATCCCTAGGTGGTCTCATATACTTCTCTACGACTTGCAACCATAGAGCTATTATATACGTAGAGTGAATGAGGTATGGGCGATAATGTGGAAAAGTACTGCGCTTATTGGCATTGGCAGCATGATAATGTCAGAATACTTCCATCTCTTCGGGTAGTATAGTAGCAAAACTATGAACAGAAATTCTCCGATGCTAGTAAGCACCTTAAACAATGAATGATAGTGAAATGAACCTATAGACATCAACGACCGTCATGCTGAGTAGGTATAAAGAATATGAAAAGAATCTCTGCTGTTTGTACATATATCGTCAGAGTGTTGGAATATGCTAATAATTTTTGACCCAACCCTGGTATCCTAAATTTGAAAAACTCAAAAATCAAAATAAAACCTACCTTGATTTGTTCACATGTGCTAGGCGGCTGCTGTTCATCGGGGAACATAAGGTCGTGGGTAAAAGATAGTAAAACACAAAATTTAAATTTATCCAGGGCGCCATTTGGTTGAAAAACTTTAAGTAAACGTACCTTAAAAACCAAAAAATAGTATGCGGTTATGATGTAGTTCCATACAGGTATTATATGTAGAGTGAATTAGCTATGGGCGTTACTGTAAGTGGCAGTGTAATAACAGTAGAAAGAGAAAGACAATATCAGGGAGCGCTTGCTATGTCTCTACCCTACCAATAGTAGGCGTCACCACTGACACTGACCAATCAGGAACGACAGGCGTATTCTCTCTCTCTTTCTATTGATATTACATGAATTCCGGTACTTCACGTGCTCTACAGTATTAACCCTTTGCTTGCAACATGCAGTTTTGCAGAAAATTGCCGAAAAATCCAATATTTTTATCAAAAATTTTATCGTAACTGACATTTCCTCATAAATATTTTAATTCCAACGGGAATTGCAGGCACTAAAAGTTTTAATTGCGAATTTGAAAATTTTCTATGTACATCCCAAGCATATAGGTAGTATATTATAGTATTTTCGGCTCCTGAAATTAATTAGTACCAAGCTCATTTTGTTTGCACACCCGGGAAATACCAATGAAAATGAAAAATTTTCAAATATGCTATGGCGGTGCTTTTGGTGTCACCTATGCCCGGCCTAACAGAAACAGTGACAACACATGTCAAGTTCTAAACTGCTATTTGGTGCGATTATACACAGGGTGATGAAATATAGCAAGCAAAACCACAAAGTAAAGTGATGAATGCAATAACAATAACACATACATCTGTCGGAATTATATCGACATATAAAATAACTAATTTATCATTTCTTAGTGCAAATTTTAGAGCCGATTCAATTATACAGAAAACTTTTTCAGAAGTGTTTGTTCATCACGGTAAGTTAAAAGCAATCACTTCTAATATTCAATTCAATTTAATATGGAGTTTTGGTAAGTTTTGATAGACTGCTATGACACACACATATATACATAAATACGGGGTGAGGAAAAAATATTGAAATCCCTGAATAACTTGAGTAGAACTCATTTTCAAGAAAATGATAAATACAAAAGTTGTAGCATTTTTCTCTGGCAATTTAATCCTGGCATTGAATTTGACCTTGACCATGACCTTGAGGGTCGTTAACAGGTCAAGCTGAATTTTTTAAATGGAAACCCCTACTTTTTATCACGAAAATGAAAAGAGCAGAACATTTCACGTCCAAATATGTTCTTGACCATAACCTTGACCATGACTGACCATGACCTTGAGGGTCATTACCGGGCCAAGTTGAAGATTAGCATATTGCCAAGAGGGTCAAGGCCAACAATTTGAGTACTTAATCTAAAATTTTATTGCTATAATTAAGAGGCTAAAAGATTAGAATTTAAAAAGTACCACGATAGTGAGAGGCTAGGGGACTCACTTCAAAAAGCACCCCGATAGTGAGAGGCTAGGAGACTCACTTCAAAAAGCAC
The DNA here is from genome assembly GCA_034190945.1 of Octodonta nipae. Lineage (NCBI taxonomy): Eukaryota > Metazoa > Arthropoda > Insecta > Coleoptera > Chrysomelidae > Octodonta > Octodonta nipae. Next base: position 78,141,060 of record CM067223.1, on the reverse strand, counting down.
CCAGATAGTGAGAGGCTAGGGGACTCACTTTAGAAAGCACCCCGATAGTGAGATGCTAGGAAACTTACTCAAAAACACCCCGATATTTAAAAATGTTAACTGGGCTACCTACTGACCCTCAAGGTCATGGTCAGTCATGGTCAAGGGCATAGTTGGTTTTCATTTTCGTTATAAAAAGTAGGGGTTCCCATTTAAAACATTCAACTTGACCCGTTAATTACCCTCAAGGTCATACTCAAGGTCAAATTCAAGGCCAGCATTAAATTGCTAGGGGAAAATGCTACAACTATTGTATTTATCATTTTTGTTGAAAATGAGTTCTACTCAAGTTATTCAGGGGTTTCCATACTTTTTCCTCACCCCGTATGATAGTGAAAGTAAAGAGCGGAGTAAAACAGTTGTTAAATGGGATTTTTGAAAAATGTTAAAATAAGGCTATAGATATAAGGTAGAAAAATTGTAGTTGAAATTACTAGGTGCTTTGAATATAGGTTGGAATGAAATTACAGTTATTATTTGGTGGCAATAAGTAGTTTTATATCCAGGTTGGTTGAAAGATATGCTGAGAAATATGGTTATACAATGTGATATAAAAATGCTTTATTGCGTAGCTAAACTTGCAATATAGAGTGGAGAGGAGATATTGTTATACAGGGTGATAACAAAGTTAGAGGTATGAATGATTTATATATGATGGTTGAAAATATTTCAACCATCATATCCTACGGAGTAGGATGATAGCTACAGAATACAGTTAAAAAAATAGGCAGCCGTATGTACAAGATGGTTGGGATATATGGTGGAGTGAACGTTTGGTTTCCAGAAATATTAGAAAAAATGTTATAAAGTGTGGTCGATGAATATGTGAATATAGGGCGGAGAAGAATAATTGTTATACCGGGTGGTTAAAAATTTTACCTTAATGTGATACCTATAAGGTAGTAAACAGAGTGGTTGAAATATATTAAGAAGTGCAATTATTATACAGTGTTTTAATAAAGAGAATTGAAATTAACTTTTATGTTTTTTTGGGCAATAACACCACAATAGAAATAAAACGATGTATATTGCAGGAATACCAAACGTTTCAAAGTCTATTCTGACTTCGTTGTTAATGGCTTTATCTAACAACGCAGTCAGAATATTGTTGAAATTAAAATATTTGACAATGTGTATATATTTAATTTACATCTTAGAATTGTGCCTTTGTTTATCCATAGTTTCTTAACCATTGACAACGGGGTCTGACCTAGACCCCGAAACGTTTGGAATATACAGCAATTTTTCTTTAATGTGGTGTTATTTCCCAAGAAGTACTTAGACATTAAAAAATATGCCACAAATATCGTTCAGAAAACAACTAAAAGTTGTAGTTTAGAAGTTATTCAATCTTTCAATATTACAGAAAACTTGTACTTACCTATTATAAATCTTTTTTCACAAACACGGCACAGATCCATTTACTCCGACTCATGACATAATAGAAGTCACAGATCAAACACAGGATAGAAGTGACGTTTAGTGCTGCTAACCATAAAAAAGAATAAAAAGATGCGTTCAGAATTCACACAATTTTAGTATAAAAACTTAGATCATTTATCATCTAGATATAGCCTGTCAAGCATAAAATCGTGGCAACGCTAGAAGGAGAGGGCAATCGAGACAGTAAGAGACTATTTCACTTAGTGGGTGGAAGCAGCCACTGAACAACATGCTGAACGTATTTTATTGGAAGCAGCTCCCAACCGAGTGAATAGCCTCTTGCCCTATCTATTGCCCTCTCTCTCCTTAGTCTTACCACGACATTGTGCACTGCAGGCTATCTCCAGAAAGTACATGCTCTAAGTTTAAAAACGAAACGAAGTTTTTATCAAAGTCATCCCTGGATTTAAAGTAACCACGGTACCTATCTAGTATATTATTTTTGAAGTCGGTGCCAAGCAACAATCAAGTGTGATCAAGTTGTAGATAAGTACGCAATGCATGATTTTAGCTATACCGATATATATTTAAATCGTAACAAAATAGTGACAATTATTTTAATTTTCTCCGTCACTGAGAATGACACAATGAAAGAAAAACAGGAACAGGAAACGAGAGAACTGTCAAGTAATAAAGCTAATTTTTTTAATTGTCAAACTGTATGCAACAACTATTTGCTTTTAACATAAATGCACTTTGCATTTGTCACAAATTATATAAGATTACATTTAGGCATTTTGGACCTTTCTTTATTGCTGGACCTGGGTCTTCCTCATTTTGTACTAACAAGGTATTGATTTATTTGATAAATTCTTTGTATACCTCGTTCCTTATTGACACTTTGGATTTTGCAAAAGTGAATATATTTTTTTTTTTTTTTTTGAAGAAATTGAAAATTTATGTTTTAGTTTTGAATTTCATTTTTTCATTGTCATCAGTTGTTTTAAAACTATCAATGATGATAGTCTTCGGTTTCCACAGACATCCTTTTTGATACATTTTTCAGAATTATTGACGAAATCAGCGTTAGAAAGTTCAAAATTTACTGGATCGGGTTTATCATTGATCCAATTTTCATCAAATTCTAGATCGTCAATACTTACATGAGTCAGATTATTAGCAAAATATTATAATTCATTATCTGTAAGCTCTCTTGTCTTATACGTCATATCTACAAGAAGCTAGAATAGCTGCTGCTGTTTTTTTCTTTGAATAAAGAGTTCTAACATAACGTGTTTCTCGTAATTTTTGTAAGACATTTTGTTGTTTGAAAATCGAATGGGGTAAAGACGCAGAGTAATATCAAAATGAATTTTGTTAATTTCACTTAGCTTTTCCACACTGTACAGCGAATACTCCCTCAATTATAGCGGTATTTCCGACATTACTTTGTACTTATCAGTTTTACGCACCCCGGTTGTATTCTCAAGCCGAGAAAGAAGACAATTTTATCTTTGCGGATTACTACGTCTCTTGCCGTAAAAATCTTTCACTTGAGTTTATACACGAGTAGTTCTTATCTGAAATGAATAAATTCAAATTCCGTGAGCATAACCAAAGTAATAAAGCTTTCAGCTGTGGCAAAGACTCTCTCTCTTCTCTCAAATTTTTTGCATACGAAACAAGTTCGTGTACTCCCATTCCTTGACATTGTAATGATGTTGGATGCGTACGGATCACTATAGATACACAGCCGATTTTAACGTTGCGGACATTTGATCCGCGTGAGTGATTGATCGTTTCGAACAAGTTGGAAACATTAGTTGTCATTATCTGGGCGCGCTATCGTGGGATGGCAGAAAACTGACTGGTCTTTGCTACCGTGACGTTCTCGTGATGCCGATACCGCTTGCTTTATGTTCAACGCTGAAATACAATAAGTGTGCAAAAATTGGGAGTTCAATGTTTTCCAAACCAGGTGAAAAATATCTACAGGTCTGCAAAACAATGGTGTCACAGAAATATATGCAGTGTGGAACAGCCAAATTGGGAAAAACGCTTGGATATTTGATTTGTATTTTTAAATGCGCATTTTTTCAACAAAATAAAATTATATAGGGTGTGCCATGTGACAGTGGCCAATACTAACTTTCTTAATTTTAGAAAATTCTAGCCATAATTCATGTACAATGTCCTACACCTATCTTCAACTGTTTCGGAAAGTGTTTTCAGATTTATTACAAAAATTAACATTAAAAAATGAAAACTATTTTATTTCACAAATTTGGTACATTACACTAATAAAACTCTAATAAGTAATAGTGCTTATTTCTTTATAATATTAAAAAAAAAAAAAACCATTAATGTCAATCTAGGAAATGTTCAAAATGCTCGCCGCGGACGTCTTGACAACATGTTAATCTGGTATAAAATGTCTTCTAATGATTACTTAACATCTCGGGCGTGACTGATCTAATCGCAAGAGTGATTCGTCTTTTTAGGTCATCTAAGTTAAGGGTTTAGTTTTGTATACCGTACCTTTTGACATATCCCCACAAAAAGTTGTCTAATGGCGTTAAATCAGGTGATCGTGCTGGCCATTCTATCGATCCGCACCTCCCAATCCACCGATTTGGAAAAATTTGGTTCAGGTACTGAGGGACGTAATGGGGCGGTGCTCCATCTTGCTGAAACCATATTGTATTGACAGGAACTTGTGGGTTTACTGGATCAGGATATAAGTTTGTCAAAGTTAGCACGACATTTATTTTGGAGCAGTTCTTAAACATTTATTAAAATTTAAACTATTAAAAATGGATCGACGATATGATTTCTAACAATTCCTGCCCAAATATTAACTTTTTCAGGATATTGCGTATGTTTCTCTGTCATCCAGTGAGGATTCGCATTAGGTCAATGCCGCAATTTTGACGATTAATATGACCGTGAATTGTAAATGTGCTCTCATCAGAAAACAAAACATATTTTAATTGGATAACATTGTGATTTAACCTTACTGTCATTTGTTCACAGAAATACGTTCTCCTATCGAAATCGTCTTCCAGGAGCTCCTGAGTCAGCATCATTTTATAGGAATGCATTATACTTTCCTTTAATACTCTAAAAAATGATGTGTGGCTCACGTTGAACAGTGGGGCTGCTTTTGGGCCAGAATTATGTGGCATAATATCCAGTTTCGGATTATCACTTACAGCATTGGCAGCTACTATTTTTATCTGTCTTACATGACCAAGCTCGCAAAAGTGCTTTTATATTTTGCTAATGGTTCCTTGGGATACAGGAGACAAATGTGGAAAATTTTCGTGAAATAAGCGAGAAACTTCCATTGGTGTCCGTGAGTTATCTCATTTGTAGAATGCTTTTATGTTTTTTTTGCAATAACACCACAATAGAAACGACGTATATTGAAGGAAAACAAAACGTTTCAAAGTCTATTCTGACTTCGTTGTCAATGGCTTTAAATTTATTAATGTACATTGCAAAATGAAAATTTGAGTTATGACGTAAATCAAATTTATTTTTGTTGCCCAAAAAAAACATAAAAGTAATCAAGAATATGCCACAAACAACGTTTAGAAGACAATTTGTAGAACATAGCTCTGACACTGATCACCACTGTCATGCAGGCAGACAAGATGCTAAGGCTATGAGTTTTTGACGAAAATAAACAAAACTGTAAAATGGAATGCAGGAATGGTTTTTGTTTACTATCTCAATATCAAGAACTAAATGGAAAGTATTGAGTTTAATGTAGCGAATTTCTGAAATAAAATAATTTTCTTTTTTAATGTTAATTTTTGTAATAAATCTGAAAACACTTATAATATTTCTGAAACAGTTGGCGATAGGTGCAGGACATTGTACATGAATTATGTCTAGAATTTTTGGAAAATCCAAAAAATAAATAATATACACGGGCTTGCATTTAAAATAAGAAAGTTGGTATTGGCGACTATCACATGATATTTTTTTTATGAAAAAATGCGCATTTAAAAATACACATCGAAGTCCAAGCGTTTTTCCCAACACGCACTCCTTTATTTGTTATCGAATTTATTCCATTTGGCTGTTCCACACTGTAAAGGTGACGATGCTTCTAATTGGGAAGATCAGAACTATAGGGGGGAGCATTGTCACAAACAGTTATAACTGCACTTGAGGGAGGACCCTGTATATACAAACTAAATGTCACTCTCAGAAAATGGTAATAGACAGCTTAGTTGAGTAACACGTTCACTTTATACTAAACGTCAAATTTATCAGTTGAGCTTTAAATGCGAACTTTTGTTTTGTAATCGTTATTAAATAAAGTTTCATTAATTGGGACACAAGTGTAATTAAACCCTCAGTAATTCTTAACAAAAATTTTAGAAGTCAATGTATATTTCATAATTATTGAATTCATGGTTCAACACAAAGTGATTAAATTATTAACCGATTGAAATGAGAGCGCTTGCAAAATTAACTTCCAAATTTTAAGTACATTTCGCAGAAAACCATATAATTAAAAGATCTTTTCAAAATTTTAATTGTCTTTTAAATATCTGTTAGACAAATTGTCGTGATAAAGGCCGACATTCGAGGAGATAAAATTCATTCGGAGTAGTCTAAACGTTTTATCTGGTCGAATAAGTTTTACAGGTGTTAGTCTGGAGCGCAACCCCTATAGATAATACGCGCGGTGAACACGAGCGTGCTAGGAACCATCACAGTAATTGGTAATTAAGCATCGGCCCAACGGGCAGGTGCCCCGAAGCACGTACAGATCAACTTTGGGCAGGTGCCTGCCTCGAACCGTGCTACTTAATACCTACATGTTAGTAATGAGAACTAATCAAGTTCGATTGGAATTACTCGAGTATTAATAAGCATCGCCCTTTGTTCAGGACAATAAATTTCTTACGACATTTCATCGGGGTGGAATTAGTTAAACACTGACGACATAGAGTATATTATTGGAATTTAAATTTCTCTAGAATACGATAGGATGATAAAAAGCCCTCTCATGTTTAATATAAACTTTTATTTTCCCCTTCATTATTCACGATTGTTATATACAGGGTGTAAACGGTTTGAGTACAAAGATTTTGAGGATCAATAATTCGGCTCAAAACAAAACAAAAAGCTATATAACATTTTCAGAAATATACTAAAATTTTATTATTATTCAAAACTCTAAAGATTATAATTTGCCGTACGTTTCTACGAAGAGATTTGGCAACGTGGCATATAAACACGCCTAGCTTAGTACATGTTTACTTTCAACTACAGCTGACCACCGCGGCCGCCACGATTGTTTTTTTTGCTGTATCACTTCTTGGGCGAAAATTTATATCTAAATGAAAGTGATTTGCGTGATATTCGATGAAGATATCCTGATCTGATTTTCATGATAAAAAATAGATTGCAAAACCAAATAAAATTGGTTGTGGATTGTCAGTTTGAGTGCGAGGGTATTAGTTTTTGACAAATGCTGGTAGGTTACAGAATAAGGGAAAGACCTGACATGTTATTAATTTGCGTGGAAAGCAGATGTAATAGCAAGAATGTTGAATTTTGAATATTTACTATGAAGAGTTGGTTTGTTCTCCTGAGCTCTATTATGATGACAGACAAGGCCGTGGGCGTAGCCAGGATTTTTTTCGGGGCGGGTTGGATAATGTTTTCGGTTGGGGGGGTAATTTTTTTTATTGGTGATGTGCTGATTAGGACTGTAAATTTTATTATTTTGTCTGTTCATTGGGTTTTCTCTCCTCAAATTTTTTTCCTGCAACAGATAAGTATTTAAAAATTGTATATGTAGAACAAAGTGTAGTAAGACAATTTCGTAAAATTGCCCGGATTACTGGCTGTCCGTACACAGATTCTTCCTCGCAGTTATTCTGAGAGAAAGAGATGTCTACAAAATGATCAACCAGTATTCCTCTATATAAGTAATGTTTTGTATACTGTGTAATACTTATCTATGTTTGGAGACGTTTCACCTCCGAATCTGGAGTCGTTGTCAATCGTTTAGTGTTGTTTTCGAGGTTTTTTTCTAAAACATTTTCGCTTTGATCTTGAATTTGTGAGTGTAAAATTTTTTTACAAACAACAAATTCAAGATCAAAGCGAAATTTTTTTAGAAAATATACCTATCTGGTATATTTTTAATCTTGGTGCTAGGCAACTTAAAATCCTGCGTTTCATATTTATCTACACCTTCATCAAACTTCATTATTGCTTGGCAACGACTACAAACATATACCCAATAGGTAGGTACCTATTCTGTACAGAATAGGCGCCGTTTATTGTTTACATTCTTTACTTTGCGTGTAGCTACCTTTTAGTTCTTCTTTGAAGTAGTTAATTTTTTTAAAACTTTATTTGTAGTTTTGGGGTTCTATTTTGTACTGGAGTAGTATTTTATTTTTTAACGGTTTTATTTAGCTTGCCCTGTTTATTTATGTGTTTGCGTCAAATGTAGTAATTAAATTTTCACCCCCTTCCTGTAGAAGGATTGATCTGATATTTGGCGCTCACATTTAGTTCTGAGGACAATACAATTTAATACATTTTGTATGATTGTAAATCCAATATGGCCGCCACTTCAAAATGGTGAATTACATATTCTTTCACAAATAACTCAATACAGGTCAAATGAGCTAGAATAGAAGAATAAAATTTACTATGAAAAAAAAAAAGAAAACCCATTATGGTCGCCAACAAAATGGTGGATTAAGGATATATTTTTTCACAACCCTCCAATTTGAGTATCAAGTGAAAAAATTTGAATAGAACAAGTTCTCTATGAAACAGAAAAAAATCCAATATGGGCGCCCACAAAATGGAGAATTAATTATATATTTTTTCGCACTTCTTCATTATGGGTATCAAATGAAAGAGCTTTACTACAAGCATGGATCTCCCACTCAAGTAAAGATTTTGTATCGTGTTGAGGACTTTGTGTCATTAGAGTGGCTAATATTCAAGTTAAGGGCAAAGGTTAAAACGTGCCGATGAGTGTGTGGCATTAGGGTAGATAAAAATGAGACTTGGGCGAATCTTGTTGTATATAGCCTTGCCTCTCTATTGGACCTCTGTGGGGGTCGACCCCTACCTACGACCTATTTTAAGGGTCTACCCCACTAATTAGCAAGTAAATGTCGAGAACACGATTGTTATGTTTTGTTTCGAAACAAGGGTGGTTGAATTTATAAAATAAAAGCACAGGACCATTTGAATTTAGCTAATATAATACCGACTGAAATAAACAAGACAGGAGGCTTATCTGCGAAACTGGAAATATTTGTGGGAGCAAAAGTAATGTTGCTGTCCAATATTGACGTATCGGCCTCAGTTGTGTCATACCATCAGTTTGGATCGACTTTGGAAGACCTTATTCATCCTAAAGTCATACAATTTCCAGCAAAGTTCAATTATGGAACGGCTGCAAGAAGGATTTGAAGACACGAGATGTAAGACCGATATCTAGGATTTTCGAGAGAATTAGCACACAGAGGTTCCGAATCTGGAGCCGTTCCGTGTAATTGCTGTTCTCTCTTAACTCCTAGGACAGAATGTCACGATAAAATTTTCAGGTTACTTCACCTGTCAGAGATATTGAATATTCTCTTCTTTGTACAAAGGAATGACACCTCGAAGAGAGTATTCAATATCTCTGACAGGTGAAGTAAACTGAAAACTTTATCGTGACATTCTGTCCTAGGAGTTAAGAGAGAACAGCAATTACACGGAACGACTCCAGATTCGGAACCTCTGTGTGCTAATTCTCTCCAAAATTCTAGATGTCGGTCTTACATCTCGTCTTCAAATTTAACGAAATGTATCAAATACATAAAGAAGTGTTCGAGAGGACATTCAATTGTGGGAAGCGCAACTGATGAAGGTTCCCTGACCAGAAACAATGTATATTATATTTATATATAATATATATTGTCTTGCGTACAAAGGAATGACACCTCGAAGAGAGTATGCAAGAAGGATGTTGCCTTACATATGTTGCCATGAGTTGCGTAAATCTTATTAGAAGTTAGTTAGAAGGTAACAAATTGTCAGGGAACAAATTTTGTAATAATGAGGTACTCAAGGAATTATACAGGGTATTCCATCTCAAACGAGCCACCTTGAATATTCTGGTTATTTTCCAAACTGTTGCAATAAGAAAAAACAGGTCGATTTTTGTTTCGAGGGGGAAATTTTTTGAGGTGAATTAGCGCTTGCGCGCTTTCAACATAAACAGGCCAATTCAATGACCTTGAGATTTGAGATAGGGAAAATAGGTGAAAGCCCTTTTTAGGTTTTGGTTTTCTAATTATGAGGAAAGTAAGGAAAGTTCACTCGAAAGATGTAAGAGTATAGAGACAATATACCCAATATCATGAAAATATGGAATCTATGTTGAGGAGACTACGAGAGGAATATGACAAAAGGGATCGGAAAATCAACTTGCAAAGAACAGAGTATATAGGTATGGGGTGGGGGTGCAGAAAACTTAAAAATAGTTGGCCAAGAGGTAAAATCATGCAATGTTTTTAAATAGCTGGAAACAACAATAAGTTCTGCTGGCACCTGCGAGAAAGAGATCTCAACGAGAATAGGTACGGGGAAAATTTCAACAACATAATGCAAAGAAACGTTTATTTCATACCATTATGGAAAATATAGTACTCTAAGGAGCAGAGATGTGGCCAATGGCCACAGCAGTTCGAGATAAGATAAGAACCGTAGAACTGGACTATATTCGGAGATGTTTAAGGGTTATAATGCAGGACAAATTAAAAACCCAAGATATATGACAGAGAATGGGAATAAATCAGTCTATAACAAAGACACTAGAACATAGAGAATCGTATAGACGTTAAACGAATGCCAGAAAACAGATGGCCAAAAAAACTAAGAGAATGGTGGCCAAAGGCCAAAGGCCGAACTGTTTTGACTTGGGCAAAACATGTAATTACATTATGGTTGAAATAGGAAATTGGGAAAATAGAGACCTGTAGAAACAAAAAAGGGTAAACCCAGGAGGGTAAAAACCGAAGGAAGAAGGGAAATAATTTGGTCAAGTGCGAGTTGGACTCGCATACTTAGGGTTCCGTACTACCTTCAAGATTCTAATTTTCCAGTTTTACATAAGCAGGGAATGAGTGCATTTTCTTATATTTACCCTAATATCTTTTAAAGGAAGCGTTTTAAATTTATAAAAAATATACACTTTGATTTTCCACACATAGACTTTTTATTTTATCTGCTTCAGGATTCGCTTGATTTTTATCAGAATACGTATGTATTTAATTTTCTAATTTAGCCCCCAAAAAATTAACATTAGAGTTTTATTTTACTAATAAACTTTTTTTATAATCTACTATCTGGGTTTTGAGGCTCTGTAGATTGGAAGATAAAGGGCAAAATAGGTCAAGTTTTAAATTATAAATTATTAAATCTGTTATTCAAATTATTAAAAAATACAAATAAAATACATTTTTAAAAATTTAAATATTGTAGTTTCTAAAGTGGGAATTAAGTCGATGTTTAATATTTTTGTTAATATCTTTAAACAAATGATTTAAAAGTATGATATATTTGTAATTCACATAATGAGTCTTTTATCTGATATATTACATGATGCTTTTGAAAATTGAATCTTTATTTTCCATTTAATTGTATAATTTGTCCATAAAATTACTATGGGGGTTTTCTAATAATTTATTTTCCGTTTCCCCAAATAATAGAATTAGGGATTTTTTGATATTTTTCCAATAAACAAAAAATTTTAGGTCTCATAGTTTGGGGAATAACGGGGGGAATGGGTAATTTTTTTTAAACATCGAGAATCGTATAGACGATTTTTTAATATATTTTAAAATATTCATTTTAAAAAAAATTAAAAAATATATTTGTATTCGTCATAATGAACCCTGTGATTTCATATATTACATGACCCGTTAGAAACAATTATAATTTTTTATTTTCCATTTAATTCTATAATTTGCCCCAAAAAGAATATTAGGGGTTTCTCCTTATTTTTCAAGTAAAGTTCAGGTGAGGGGCTATACTTCAATTTTTTTCAAAATTTTTCAGCTTATATTTTCGGAGATAAAGGGGGGGTAAAATTTTTTTATATTTTTGTTAATATCTTTTAATTAATTTATTTTAAAAATGTGAAAAAAATATATTTGTTTTCGTCATAATGAGCCCTTTCACTTGATATATAACATGATGGGTTAGAAACAATTTTAATTTTATATTTTCCATTTAATTTTATAATTTGCCAATAAAATAAATATTGGGGGTTTCTCCTTATTTTTCCAGTAAAGTTCAGGTGAGGGGCTATACCTCCATTTTTTTCAAAATTTTCTAGTTCTTGGTTTCGGAGATAATAGGGGGGGGAAAGGGTAATTTTTTTATATATTTTTGATATCTTTTAATTAATTTATTTTAAAAATATGAAAAAAATATATTTGTTTTCGTCGTAATGAGCCCTTTCATTTGATATATAACATGATGGGTTAGAAAAAAAATAATTTTATATTTTCCATTTAATTCTATAATTTGCCCCCCAAAATTAAAAGTAGGGGTTTCTCCTTATTTTTCCAGTAAACTTCAGGCCTAACCTATACCTCTATTTTTTTTTCAAAACTTTACGTTTTATAGTTTTGGAGATAAGGGGGGGGAATGGGTAAATTTTGGTATATTTTCGTTAAGATCTTTTTAAATATTTTTTAAATATGAAAAAAATATATTTGTGTTCCTCAGAATGAAACCTTTCATTTGATATATTACATGATGCGTTTGAAATTTTTTTAATTTTTAAATTTTTATTTAATTCTATAATTTGCCCCCAAAATTAATATTAATAGTTTCTCCTTATTTTTCCTGTAAAGTTCGGGCAACATTCTATATTTCCTATTTTTTTCAAAATTGTAGGCTCAGTAGTTTCGGAGATCAGAGAGGGAACGGTTGATTTTTTTAGTTTTTCCCTCCGGGAGTACCCCTAAAATCAAATTTTTTTCTTTTACGATATGTACTCCTGATCGGGTCACCAAACTATACATTGATACCAAATTTCAACCTCTTCCGTCCAGTAGTTTAGGAGAAAATTGCTGTGATGTGACAGAGGCAGAAATCTGGAGTGATATTATAAGGGTATATTGTATATACGGAACCCTAAAAATATGTTAGTCTGTTTAATTGTTTAACATTTGTAGGCCAAAGTACTTTTAACTGTGTTTATCGTCTTCTTATACTCTAATAAGTGGATGACTTTTTTTCCGAAAAACTCACTACTGGTTGCCACATCTTGTAGTAAATACTCCACAAACTTGACGATACTCTTTATGGCACTATAGATATTAATCTATGTCATAAATTAATAATACAACCTAAACCATTTCTGATTCTGCAATTATATTCTTATGAAAAAAATTAGATTAATGGTCAGTGTAGGTGTGAATCCATAATATGCATTATATAACTGTTGATATGATAAATTTGTGAATCGTTACACCACACAGACATTTTAAACAGATGATATCGATAAAAAAAAAGTTGTTAAGAATCGTGATTCTCTCATATGTTTGAATAAATACACACAGTATGATTAAATTGATAGTTAATCATGTTCTCTGACACGTTTCTCACACTATCTTCAGTCAGATGACCACCACAGATTCGGCTAACTAATTTTGTGAGCACAGATTCTTGATATTTGACCGTTACACCTTTCGTCTTCGATTCCAAACTGAAATGCTCGTAAATTATAGATACGCGAAAACTTGAACGTCAATGTAATTAAACACCTCCTTAAAAATTCGAGCAGCTTGAATGCTGTGAACCTTGCGGACGTGATCTATTATATCGAAGTTCATACATATTCAAGTTTCGTTTTTTTTTTTTTGGTCATTTATTATACAAGGTGACCTTTTTACAAGTAATATATTAAATGGGATTGAGCGTTCTGTCTAATTTTAATGGATAAATTTATCTGTTTGATCAATATGTTCTCCACTAATCATTTGTTTAGACTTTTTCGCTGCATATTTTAATGATGACTTTGCTTATAAAACGAGTTTCAGCTATGGGAAATGTTGAATATTCTGTTTCATGGATCAGTCATTTTTAGGTGGCATTAAGTCTTTCGTTTTCGGTTTCTTCTTCTTTGAAAGACAGTAAGTAATTCTCCATGAGCACTGCGAGTAGATTCTACTGTTGTGGAAGTGGTGAAGTTTTTATTTTTCCATAACTTAGCATGTTCTCAATGCTGAATTACAATCACACAATCCTACATATTATGAAACCACCGCCACGTCTACCTGTCTGTTGGCGACAAATTACATTTATTTTGGAAAAATAATTTTTTGTATAAAAAATATACTTAGACTGCTACGGTCAGTCCATGCAAAAGTTGGCACCACTACTGAAGAGATAATGTAATGTAATGAAAATACCTTGGCTATTCCCATAGACATCCGGAGATCTCTAACCACGCAATGAGCCAGAGAATATTCTATGGGCACCTCAAACAAGTCTCGGGGTTCTTCACTTGTCACGTCGTGCTGTAGATTCTGCCTATTCAAATACCATACTATAAACTATTCGAATGTCATATCTTCATCGGATGATTGGATGCGACACACTTGGGATGGCTCAACTTCGCCGTCATGACTTCCTTAGCTTCCTTATTCTGTAGAAAAAATCGTTGATTCTCTCTACAATTCGGTGAGGCCCCTCCCAAGATCTTTGTAGTTTGGGCTAATTTCCACAAAGATGTTGCGGGTTATACAACCAATCATCGGCTTTGAAATCATATACTTCCTTTCTTCGGGCACAGGAGTTCTCGATATTTAACCGGACTCGTTGGTGGATGTCGTTCATCCTTTGTCGTAACTGGCTGACATAGTCTTCACCTGCAGTCTCTTCTCCTGAGGGACATCCAAACTTTAAATTGCATGGTACTCCTAAATCATTTCCCATATTAATACGGGTCAGGGTGTGACTCGTACACAGACGAATGATATGCTATTAGGAACAACTAAAAATACTGGTCCCATTCTCGTTGATGGTCAGAGATTACCTTTAACAAATGGCGGTTTGTGATCATATTCATCCGTCCTACCATTCCAAAGTATTGCAGGTGTAATGTTGTCGTCCGTGTTTTGCAGACATCTTGGAAAAGAGTAAACTCGAAATTACTACCTTGGTCGGAGTGCAACTCCAAAGGAACACCAAAGCGGTTAATGCACTTCTTGACAAGGACATCAGCAACGGTCATAAGGTTCTGCCCATTTGCTGAAATAGTACGTCACCACCTCAATGTATTTATTTCCGAAGACAGCTTCAGGGAATGGAATGGCAACATCAATAGCTACTCTTTCAAATGGACTGCCGACGTTACATTGCTTCATGGGAGCTTTTGCTAGCTTTTGAGGTCCATTACTTGCTGCAGAAACCATAGATTTCCGGCACCAATAGAAACGTTCTCTTAACTTCGCCAGGGTCTTCGAAACCTCCAGTTGTCCTCCGGTTGTACCATCTTGTAATTCTCGCAAAACATACGAGATCCTATTTCTGGGGATTACAATCTGCTTTCTATCCTTGTCCTCCTCTGGAGTTTCCACCAGGCACAGGAGTCTGTTCTCCAGGATGAGGGCGCTCCACTGAGTCCAGTATGACTTTATGATGGGTGGGTATCGGGAAATCTCCTGCCGCATAAGTTTACGGTCTTCTTCCTTCCACCGGAAATCCTCTTTTAATTCTGGATCTAATTTTTGGTCTTTTTGGATCGCATTAGATTGCCAATGCATATTTTTAAAATAAATAAATTAAAAGATATTAACAAAAATATAAAAAAACACCCATTCTCCCCCCCCTTTATCTCCAAAACCATAAGCTGGAAAATTTTGAAAAAATAAATGGAAGTATAGCCCCTCACCTGAACTTTACTGGAAAAATAAGGAGAAACCCCTAATATTTATTTGGGGGGGGCAAATTATAAAATAAAATGGAAAATATAAAATTAAAATTGTTTCTAACCCTTCATGTTATATATCAAATGAAAGAGCTCATTATGACGAAAACAAATATATTTTTTTCATATTTTTAAAATAAATTAATTAAAAGGTATTAACAAAAATATAAAAAATTTTACCCATCCCCTCCCATCTCCGAAACCATAAGCTGGAAAATTTGGAAAAAAAATGGAGGTATAACCCCTCACCTAAACTTTACTGGAAAAATAAGGAAAAACCCCTAATATTCATTTTGGGGGGCAAATTATAGAATTAAATGGAAAATATAAAATTAAAATTGTTTCTAACCCATCAACTTATATCTCAAATGAAAGGGCTCATTATGACGAGAACGAATATATTTTTTTCATATTTTTAAAATAAATTAATTAAAAGTTATTAACAAAAATATAAAAAAATATATCCATTCAACCCCTCCCTTATTTCCGAAAACATAAGCTGAAAAATTTTGAAAAAAATTGAAGTATAGCCCCTCACCTGAACTTTATTAGAAAAATAAGTAGAAACCCCTAATATTCATTTTGGGGGGGGGCAAATTATAGAAATAAATGAAAAATAAAAAATTATAATTGTTTCTAACGGGTCATGTAATATATCAAATCACAGGGCTCATTATGACAAATACAAATATATTTTTTTATTTTTTTTTAAATGAATATTTTAAAATATATTAAAAAAATATTTTAAAATAATTACCAATTCCCCCCGTTATTCCCCAAACTATAAGACCTAAATTTTTTTGTTTATTTGAAAAATATGAAAAAATCCCTAATTCTATTATTTGGCCCCCAAATACTAGAATTAAATGGCAAATTAATTATTAGAAAACCCCCATAGTAATTTTAAGGACAAATTATACAATTAAATGGAAAATAATGATTCAATTTTCAAAAGCATCATGTAATGTATCAGATAAAAGGCTCATTATGCGAATTACAAATATATCATATTTTTAAATCATTTGTTGAAAAGATATTATCAAAAATATTAAACATCGACTTAATTTCCACTTTAGAAACATATTTTATTTGTATTTTTTAATAATTTGACTAACAGATTTAATAATTTATAATTTAAAACTTGACCTATTTTGCCCTTTATCTTCCAATCCACAGAGCCTCAAAACTCAGACAGTAGATTATAAAAGAGTTCTCTGAAAGTTTATTAGTAAAATAAAACTCTAATGTTAATTTTTGGATGTCAAATTAGAAAATTAAATACATATGTATTCTGATAAAAATCAAGCGAATCCTGAAGCAGATAAAATAAAAAGTCTATGTGGGGAAAATGAAAGTGTATATTTTTTATAAATTTAAAACACTTCGTTTAAAAGATATTAGGGTAAATATAAGAAAATGCACCCATTCTCTGCTTGTCTGAAACTGGAATATTAGAATCTTGAAGGTGGTACTTAACCCTAAGTAAGCGAGTCCAACTCGCACTTGACCAAATTATTTTTTCACATGATCATCTTTAATCTGAACGAGTTTTACATGAATACCACCAAGCGTGAAGTTTATCTCAACTCTATTTATTGGCCCTTTCAGTATAATAGCATCGGTTTTTTCATGTAATTGCAGGTTTACATTTTACCGAAGTCATAATTAAATTTCGGCAGATAAATTTCCCGCACAATACGTTCTTTATTAACACTGTACAGCTATTAAAAATCCTGCAGAATCATTTGTATTTTCCAGTACCAGTTCAGTACCGAAAAACATGTGTGCCAATTTCGAGTTCACAATGAAACGAGTGTTGTACCTTGAGCATAGTAAATTCTCCATTCAAACAAGAGAAAAGATGAAGATGTAGTCGGTTAAATTATCTTTTGTTCGGAAAACAAATTGTACACCTGATGCTTGTTGGTGGCCTACTGAAGATCGAAAAAAACACCCAATACCTGCTTTCATGGCGGTCAATGATCTCCGTGTCTCTCTTCTCAGTCCGCCGGGCCTCTCATAACTTTGCGATGGTCTTTGACCAAATCCATATTGGTGGGCGTATCACCTACCTTTCACTCTGTTTAAGTTAATCAACCGATGCGATGATTAAGGTCCGCTCTCGACTCGATGACAGATTACAAAACAAGATATTTTACAATTTTTTTCTCTTCTAAAGACGTGTCTCGGGGGATTTAAGTTGTTGTTTAGGGATTTAATGTATTTGAAATGATTGAAATGTACATGACTATGTGCATAAATCCTCTTAGCAGTGAGTACCAACAATGTAGGAATGCTAAGGCAAATTTTAACTGCTGATCAACTACAATTAATTTGTTTATAGTACACCAGAAATTAGTAATCCAGTTGCGGATATTAGTTAGTCCTTTTCAAACGATTAGGGGTCAGTGAAACCAACAAATCAGAAGCAAAGAAAAAAAATAACTGCATGGCTCTATGAAATATAGACACTTCACAATGTAGTGTGGTGCACCTTGTCCTCCAAAAGTTGTGTATAAATCCTCTTGGCATTAAGTACTGAAAATATAGGAATGTTAAGGCAGATTCTAATTGTTAATCAACTACAATTAATTGCTTTTTAACCTACTAGAAATTAGTAATCCTGTTCAGAAAATGAACTAGTAATTTTCAACTATTAGCTGTCAATTAAAACATAACAAATCACAAGCAAAGAAAAAAGAATTTTAAATTTCATGGCATTTCTATCATACCAAACACCTCACAGTGTAGTGTGGTGTACCTTGTCCTCCAAAAGCTGTGCATAAATCCTCTTGGCATTAAGTACTGAACATATAGGAATGTTAAGGCAGATTTTAATCGTTAGTCAACTACAATTAATTGCTTTTAGCCTACTAGAAATTAGTAATCCTGTTGAGAAAATGAACTAGTCATTTTCAATTATTACGTGTCAATTAAAACATAACAAATCACAAGCAAAGAAAAAAGAATTTTAAATTTCATGGCATTTCTATCATACCAAACACCTCACAGTGTAGTGTGGTATACCTTGTCCTCCCAAAGCTGTGCATAAATCCTCTTGGCATTAAGTACTGAAAATATTGGAATGTTAAGGCAGATTCTAATTGTTAATCACCTGCAATTAATTGCTTTTTAGCCTACTAGAAATTAGTAATTCAGTTGAGAAAATGAACTAGTCATTTTCAACCATTAGGTGTCAATTAAAACATAACAAATCACAAGCAAAGAAAAAAGAATTTTAAATTTCATGGCATTTCTATCATACCAAACACCTCACAGTGTAGTGTGGTGTACCTTGTCGTCCAAAAGCTGTGCATAAATCCTCTTGGCATTAAGTACTGAAAATATAGGAATGTTAAGGCAGATTTTAATTGTTAATCAATTAAAATTAAGTGCTTTTTAGACTACTAGAAATTAGTAATCCAGTTGAGAAAATTAACTAGTGTTTTTCAGCCCTTAGGTATCAATGAAAACGTAACAAATTAGAAGCAAAAAAAAAAAGAATTTTAAATTTCATGGTATTTCTATCAAACAAAAACACCCCACAGTGCAGTGTGATGTACCTTGTCCTCAAAAAGTTGTGCATTAATTCGCTTGGCATTAAGTACTAGATATATCGAAATGTTACAATTAATTGCTTTTTAGCCTACTATAAATTATTAATCCAGTTGAGAAAATGAGCTAGTCAGTTTCAACCATTAGCTGTCAATGAAAACAAGAAATTAGAAGCAAAGAAAAAATAATGTTTAGTTTCATAGCATTTCTATCAAACAAAAATACCACACAGTGTAGTGTGATGCTCCTGGTTTTTCAAAAGCTGTGATAAATTTACATTTTACATCCTCTGGTCATTAAATACTAGAAATATATATACTAATAAAGCAGATTTTCATTGTTGATCAACTACAATTAATAGCTCTCTAGCCTACTACATATTACTGTTCCAATTGTGAACATTAACTAGTGATTTCAAACGAGTAGGGGTTAATGAAAACATAACAAATCTAACTAGTGATTTCAAACGATTAGGTGTTAATGAAAACATAACAAATCAGATGCAAAAAAAAATTTAATTTCATGGTATTCCTATCAAACAAAAACACAAAAGTTGTACGTAAATCTCCTGTGCATTAAGTACTGGAAATATAGTAATGTTAAGACAAATTTTAACTGTTGACTAGAATTTAGTAATCCTGGTGCCAATATTAATTAGTCAATTTCAAATTGATAGGTGTCAATGAAATCTTCAACAAACCACAAGCAAAGAAAAAACCATATAAAATTTCATGGCATTTGTGTCGTTCAAAATACCTCATAGTTTATTGTGATGTTTTCCAAAAGTTGTGCATAAATCCGCTTGGCTTTAAGTACGAATTTTATCCAGGTCTCATTCATCTCCAGATTACCTCCTATAATCCCATTATGTACTTCGGTTCGGACGGCGAGCACCTTTTTCTTGGGCACTACCAGTTGAGATTTGGTTTCTCTGCCATTAATACTCTCTCAGTTCCTCTTCGATGTTCCATTCTCTACCCTTAGAGATTCCCAATGGACTCACAATGATTTCAGAACGCGGTAGCTCTCTCTTCTTGAGTGATAAGTTTGGATTCCTGGTGAAGGTATAGTTCCGTAGGCCAACTCTGACTGGTGACCTCTCTGGTAACCTGTTAATTTTGGACAATACTTCCTGAGGAGTAGGGGCGGCTGTATCAGAAAACAATTTAAGCTCTAATCCAAATTTGTATTAAGGCTTATATTCGCTTGAAAGAATGTTTCACCGTGCACTTCGGCCAGCGCGCGGTGAAACGTATATAGCTTCTATGAGATACGATATAACACGCTTAGCAGGTCAGATAGAAGATAGTTAATGCAAACTATATGGAGTAATGGGCTCATTCTCGTACGCCGCATGGAGACACCGAGCTGTGCTGATATTGACCGGACGTATCCGAACGTTTCAATAATTCAAATTTTTGTTTACGTGATTTAATTAGTGGTTGCTTTGTTTTTGTTCTCGTCGTCTATGACAGAATGTTTAATGTACAAAGTGTGTGTGTGTGTGTGTGTGTGTTTACATAACTGTGAAAATGAGTATCAACTTTAACATTGACTATATTGGAAACAATAATAAATCGTTTCAAAACAAATTAGATATAAAATTGCCTGGTCCACCTAAGCCATATCTTCATTGAAAACAAGAGTGCAAAATGAAAAATAATGTATTTACACTAAGTTTTAAAAGTGAAATTTATAATAAAAAGAAATGATTGTGTGGATGTAATTGCACCAATACATTATTTTGTTTTCCTTGCATTATTTATAGCGAGGAATCCATTTGGACGGAAACTGGAGTGAAAGATTAAAACGTTTCTCAGAAGTACGATGTCTCAGGACTGGCTAAATGCTCTTTCTGTGCTTAGTAATGAAAAAAATAATTTCAATCAATGCCAGACTTTAATAAAAAGGTCATTGAACATTTCGCTTTCGAAAAAAGGCGACGAATATTTTAATTAATAAAAAATAAATGCAGTATTAGCAAAGCTATGGTTTGTTTTGTTGCATCTTTGAATCCCAATATTTGACCACTAAAGTCGCTTTAGACATGTTCATCCTCTAGTATGTCTGGATAAGCAGGGCTATTCGGCGAATGTCGGCTCCAAATTCTTGTAAATTCTCACTAAATGTTTGTATTTTTTGCCTCAGTTACACTTGGTGTACTTGACTTAGTGAGTGTCACATGTCTTATCTAGTACCTAAAACGTTTTTTCGTTATTACCTTGTTCGCCCATTGGAATGCATTGAAGAAGTTCCAATACTGGACCTCTTAAAGAATTTGCACTAACCGGTTAGAAGATAATTCGACAAACGAATATTCCGTTTTCCTGCATGTAAAACACGGAGATAACACTTTATTATTGTTTTTTACGATTATACAAATTAATCACTGATTTTAAAAAGTTTCAACCCTAAAACACTTTAAAAATTATCAATTAGGAAGACCTGAAATTAAAATGTAAATAAGCAAACTCGCGCTATTGCCTGCTGGACATAAACGGCATAAAGTATCGCCGTTCAGGCATTCAGTCAATGCGTACATATACCTAGATTTACGTCTTAGTGGTTACAATGGAAAGAAGTTTGGCATTGTTTACTATTTTCCGGGAAACATCTTTCAACCCGTTTTTAATGTAGGCAGACAGGTCCATTTATATTAGTAGCCATTGGTCTTACTGCTTAAATATGTGTAGACTCGTTGTCCAATGGATTTTTGACAATTAGTTTTTTCTTTACCTCTTGTATTGTACTTGTGATTTTGTATAGTTGGTTAGGGTCATGCAATATACTTTTTCTGTAAATTATCTTTATTATCCTATTTTGTAGCGCCCGCAATTTTTTTAGTAGATCCACCCCAAGCAATTATTCCATAATGTAATCTACTCTTGATTAGAGCAGAATACAAAGTTTTTAGTTCGCTGAGTGTCAGTATATTATTCAAAATGATCAACAAAACAAACAAAATAAAAAAATCCCCATAAAGAAAATAGTTAGATAATTAAGTTATTGAATATCTTGTAATTTTAAGGCTTGCCACTTAAAATAATGTTGACTGGGCATGTAATAGTACTCTCTTCGAGGTGTCATTCCTTTGTACGCAAGACAATATATATTATATATCATACATATTGTTTCTGGTCAGGGAACCTTCATCAGTTGCGCTTCCCACAATTCAATGTCCTCTCGAACACTTCTTTATGTATTTGATACATTTCGTTAAATTTAAAGACGCGAGATAAAAGACCGACATCTAGGATTATCGAGAGAATTAGCACACAGACGTTCCGAATCTGGAGAACAGCAATTACACGGAACGGCTCCAGATTCGGAACCTCTGTGTACTGATTCTCTCGATAATCCTAGATGTCGGTCTTTCATCTCGCGTCTTTAAATACATGTAATAGTAGTTTTCATTCAATCATAGAGACTTTCCTATGACAAATTTGATCGTAAATTAGTTCAATTTTTCGTAATATTTTATAATCTCATAATTAGATGTAGTTTTCAGTTCTAAGAGGCTAGATCCGGCCCGGAAAGAGAGGTTTATGTCCCCACTAACCCCCTCCCGAATAAGCCCATGAATTTTAGTGTCGAAACTAATCACGTAATTTGCAAAATAATCCCCAATGATTGAATTAATAGAAATTAATTTTATTTGATCATCATAAAAACTTTTTTTTTCGAAGATGTGATTACGATTGTCAAAGGCTTAACTTGTTACTTGGGGAGTTAAATGTATTTAAAATGATTGAAACGTACACAAGTTTCTGCATAAATCCGCTTGACATTAAGTACCTGAATTATAGAAACGTTAAGGAATATTTTAATTAGACACTGTATTAACAAACACCCACGAATACGAAATATCTGCAATTTGCAGTAATGCGAAAGACGACAACGTCACTGAAATATGGCGTGTTCGCTATAAAGCATATTAGTGTTTAAATAGCATGGAAATTAGCAGTCGTCTTAGACAGCATTACGACAATGCGGCATTAGCTGCACACGGAAAAATTATGATTGTCGGAATTTAGAAATTTAAACAGCTGGATTTCTGATGTTGTTGCATACAAAGAAGACGTTCACGAGCTTGAATACCTCTGAGTGTTAAAAAAATGGTCGTAATATCATAATCACACGGAGAAATCATCAAAATAGGAAAGTATATGTGTGAACCTGCGTCTTAACTTCATATTGTCAAGGAACGTTATAACTGCGCCCGAGAGTAGATCTAAAGTTAGGACACATAGTACTGGTGTGGACATAGAAGCTGAGTTTATCTTGAGTATATGGACCTTATTAGACAGTATGGATTTATGTTCGATTCAAAATACGACGTTTTTGGGATTCTGAATGAAGAATTTTTATTAATCACCAAGTGAATATATGAGAAATACTGGAAGTTGTGTTTGATTAGTTAGAGGGGAAGAAATTACTTGCTTTGAACCAATTGAGACATCGCCAAAAGTGAAAAGACGTATAAATTATGAGAAGAGTTGAAGATGGATGGAAACACCTTACGCCATACGAGAGTATAAAGAAATGTATGGCAGATAATTAGGAAATTTTCAATAGCAATGATGGAATTACCGGCCGAAGAAACATCGTGAAACAGAATCAATAGAGAAAATGCCCAACACATACGGCTACTTCTTTTATAACCTACTATCTGAATTTTGAAGCTCTGTAGATTGGAAGGTAAAGGGCAAAATAGGTCAAGTTTTAAATTATAAATTATTAAATCTGTTATTCAAATTATAAAAAATACAAATAAAATATATATTTCAAAATTTAAATAGTGTAGTTTCTAAAGTGGGAATTATGTCGATGTTTAATATTTTTGTTAATATCTTTTAAACAAATGATTTAAAAATATGATATATTTGTAATTCACATAATGAGCCTTTTATCTGATATATTACATGATGCATTTGAAAACTGAACTTTTATTTTCCATTTAATTGTATAATTTGTCCCTAAAATTATGGGAGTTTTCTAATAATTCATTTCCCGCTTAATTCTATTATTTGGGGGCCAATTAATAGAATTACGGATTTTTTTCATATTTTTCCTATAAACAAAAAAATTGAGGTCTTATAGTTTGGGGAATAACGGGGAGAATGGGTATTTTTTTAATATTTTTTTAATATAATTTAAAATATTCATTTAAAAAAAATAAAAAAATATATTTGTATTCGTCATAATGAGCCCTGTGATTTGATATATTACATGACCTGTTAGAAACAATTATATTTTTTTATTTTTCATTTAATTCTATAATTTGCTGCCCAAAATGAATATTAGGGGTTTCTCTTTATTTTTCCAATAAAGTTCAGGTGAGGGGCTATAACTCCATTTTTTTCAAAATTTTCCAACTTATGGTTTCGGAGATAAGGGAGGGGGGAATGGGTAATTTTTTTAATATTTTTCTTAATATCTTTTAATTAATTAATTTAAAAAATATGAAAAAAATATATTTGTTTCCTTCGTAATGAGCCCTTTGATTTGATATACAACATGATGGGTTAGAAACAATTGTAGTTTTCTATTTAATTCTGTAATTTGCTCCCAAAAATTAAAGGTAGAGATTTCTCCTTATTTTTCTAGTAAACTTTAGGTCAGAACCTATACCTCTAATTTTTTTCAAAACTTTACGTTTACCCTTAATGGGTAAATTTTGGTATATATTCGTTAATATCTTTTAAATTATTTTTTTAAGTATGAAAAAAATATATTTGTGTTCCTCAGAGTGAGACCTTTCATTTGATGTATTACATGATGCATTTGAAAAAATTTTAATTTTTAAATTTTTATTTAATTCTATAATTTGTCCCCCAAAATTAATTTTAATGGTTTCTTCTTATTTTTCCTGTAAAGTTCGGGCAACGTTCTATATTTCCTATTTTTTCAAAATTTTAGGCTAAGTAGTTTCTGAGATCAGGGGGGGAACGGTCGATTTTTTTAGTTTTTCCCCCCAGAAGTACCCCTAAAATCAAAATTTTTTAATTTATGATATGTACTTCTGATCGGGTCACCAAACTATACATTGGTACCAAATTTCAACCTCTTCCGTCCAAAAGTTTATGAGAAAATTGCTGTGATGTGACAGAAATCCTGAGTGATATTATAAGGGTAAAAGGACGTTACCATCAGATTTTTGTCGATTACAGTAAACTGAATTATGTTACCAAAAGACACCTTCCCGAATAGATGATACATTCATGAGTATCGGGATACAGTTGGACCTAACAAGTGGATATTGGCAAGTCGATTTAGAGAAGACAACATTTTCCATCATTAAAAGACTATCTCAGTTCACTGTCATGCTTGTTGGATTATGCAATGGTCCTTTGAAAGACTCATAGAATTTGTTTTGAGTGGATTAACCTAGACGACAAACCTTGTTCATTTAGACGACATTGCTAAATGAACAACGTTTGTCTTATAGGCCACAGGCAGAAATTTTGAATCAAATGTATTCCGAAAAGTCTGACTTGATGAGCATTAACAAAATCAGAATTACGTCGTTACACTCACAATCATACGACATGGAAGAGAGATTTAACAGTTCTCTAGAAACGCATCTTTCCCAAAGTGGTCGACATTAAGCAACGGGATTGGGTTGAACACACATCTCTGTTCCTTTTTCATTCAACGCAGCCCAAGGACAAGGGTAAAGGTTGTGTATCTGGATCGTCTAGCCCCTTATCGAGGTGATGTGGCATCTAATCGAGAGAAGATGCCACAGAGTGTCATAACTGCGCCCTGTACATCCAAACTTTGGGAAAAATCTACTGATATCTAGGTTAGTGACAAGAAACAGTCTAAAAAACTAAAGAACGTCGAATAGTAAATAAAGAGGTGATCCACGACAGAAGATTTAGTTCAGATGAGTAGCGCATTTAGTTCAGTTTTAGTTTGGCAGTCAACGTCCTTAGAGCATACGCCTTCTGAGGCTAGCCTGCAATGCACAAATGTCGTGCCGACGATAGAACGAGAAGACAATAGAGAAAGTAAGAGTCTATTTGGTAGGTGCAGCTAATGAGCTCATTGGATGCAGTTCCCAGTCGAGTGAACTAGACTCTTACCCTCTCGATTGCCTCCTCCTTCTAGCCTTGGCCTTGTGTTGTATTTTGAATTTCAAAGTTATTTTCATCATTGAATAAAGTCATCATTAATGGACGGTCAATGTATAATTAAACCACACAGTAATTCATAATAATATGTTCAGTTAATGTTCGTGAAATATGGAAATACTTATTGTTTGCAATTGGGTTTCTTGTTTTAAGCACTTTTTGTTGGGTATGAACGAAACAAGCTCATCGTCAATCAGCAAGTATGGAGTGTAGAGTGAAAGGAGGACAAACTTATATGGGAATAAAACTGAAAAAGTGTCCAGCGGACGGTTTCAAATAAGAAGTTCAAGAAATGACCAGAATGGCGCAAGTGTGACCACAGGGTATGTTATGAAGTTAATTGTCAACGGATTGAAATACACAAGTCCTACATTTAGAAGTGAAGCGGCTGAAAAAGTGAGAATGATGTAAAATTATTAGTAAAAATCGTAAATAAAACGTAGAAAATCTGTTATGTGAACTTCTCTTTGTAAATGGTTGTCTCCGTTTTTTGTAATCTCTGCAAGTGATGAGTTTATAGTGTGTTAATTGTGATATAAATTAATAAGCGTGTGCCCCAGTTTTGACTTTTTATAAAACGGAGTGATTTTATAATTGTTATTTTCTTATAAAACTTTTTGAAACAGTTAAACATTGGGAAAAACTTGTATATTTGTAATATTTTTATACTTATTAACAAATAGATGTTGGTGAATTAGATATAAATAAAAATTATTTATTTTTACATTCTTGTGTTCATATTACATATTTATTTTAAAAAGTTGGTGTTTCTAGTTCCTTGTTCACCTTTCTTTGGATAAAAGGTAATTAACAATTCTTTTCATCACTGAATAAACTGCTATAATTAAGTTATCTCTTCTGTTATCATTATGGAACAAATTTCACTTGCATTTTATGCTAGAATAGTTTCTTTTTCAATGATTCTAACATTTTCACACTGGTTTTCCATATATTTTTTCTTGTCTCCATTAACTACAATTAAATGACTATTTTTGGCATCTTTCTGCTGTAGGTCTATTTTAAATATTTGCAAAGGTACGCCTGGTGAATGGCCCTGGAAAAATATCTTCAGAAGTTTGTTGAAGTTCTCGATGGACAATGCCATAATCAGTTTAGTAATTTTATAATAATGGGTTCTTAAGAGTTTAATTTGTGTAGGATATTTATCTTGACTCCTAAAAAAATGTACAAATAAAATTTTGCTTGCAAATCATTTTTATCTATGTACAATGTATTTCATTGACTGAATACATTTATTACTATTAAATACAAATTTTACCAATCATTTTAAATCTGGTTTTTTAACTATGATGTTTAAATTTGCAATTTTTAGATGTGTACTTACTTTACAACACATTTTCAAAAAAAAATTCTTGATAGGTTCTGTTCTAACTGCATAAACTCTTCTTTCCTATTAATAATTAACCAATCTTGAGCGTCAGTTTTTGGTTTTAATGTTAGCCCTCATGTAACATGTAACAAAACCATCTTTTCTTATTTACCCACACATTTTTGGTTGGTTTATTTCGCAGATCATATGGAGAGAATATTTTGTGTGAATATAAATAACTGAAAATAATTTTCAATTTAATCATGTCAATAATACTACATTTATAACAAGTAAATAAAAACTTTACAGCATTTTTTTTAGAAATACTTACTTTTCATTATAAAAAAAAACATATTATCATCTGCTGTTGTAATTTGAAAAATGTATAGGTAAGAATTTTCAATTGTCCTTTAAATATTATTCTACGAACAAATTACCCCGTCGTCCCAGTGGCGCCCCCAAATTGATACCCTTTTGTGGACACTTTTTGATACACAGAGTGTGTCCTCCTTTTATTCAACACTTCATCTCAGCAAGAGAATTATTCAGTTGTCTGACAACTGTCTACACCTGGAACCCGAGTTTCGATAGTACATTCTTGGCAAATATACAATGAAGTCCTAAACTAAAAGATACATTTATTTTCTACAATCTTATTAACGTAAATCCTGAAATAGATTATTTTTTATATATTACACTTAACTACACTTTTTCAATAAAATTATTCACCTGCCTCTTCAACCCCTAGGGATAATAAGTACCACTAAGAAAATTTATAGAAAAAACGTAGCGCCGGATACCGCGTTTAAAAATGTTTTCAATTTTTTATTTGGCAATCTAGGAATTTGTTTTCTGAATGATATTTGTGGCATATTTTTCAATGTCTAAGTACTTCTTGGTAAATAACACCACAGTTAAGAAAATCGCTGTATTTTCCAAACGTTTCAGGGTCTAGGTCAGACCCCGTTGTCAATGGTTAAGAAACTATGGATAAAAAAGGCACAATTGTAAGATGTAAAGTTTTATGACATTTAAAGTGCTTGTTTAATATTTTGTTTTTTTAATTATTTTCAACTAATTTTTGATTTAATTTTTTTTAATTTTGTTATTTTTTTATATTTTTATTTTTTCTTGGGCAATAAACACAAAAATGCAAAAACGTAGAACTTCAAGTCAAAGAAATTTCTACGTAAACATCTCCCAGAAAATAAAAGATTCTAAGATTAGATTCCATATATATATATATATATATATATATATATATATATATATATATATATACTAATTTCAGTTCACGGTAAGTTAGGACAGATCGAACATGTTTAGATCCCATCATATAGTGTAATTAAGAGCAGGAATTATTTATTTAATGAGTTATCTTAAGAATGCAGATAAAAATCTGTAGTCGGAATAACTTCATCTATATATTAACGATACTTTGATGAAGATTGGAAATAACCGATATCGAACATGTCATTCATCGTCAGCCCAGTAGAAGTAGATCAGTTTTTTTTCTGCCCGAACCATCCTTATACGGTAGAACATAAACATGTCAAACCCTGGAAATGTATATCTTTGATATTTAAAGACTTGAACTGAAACACGCATAAGTTAACTGACAATGTAAATAACATCATTCAATATAATTCGTAAGGAAAAATTAGTTTGACCAGAGAGTCCATGTAATATTTATGTTCTTCAAGAATAGGAAATAAAATTTTAGTTAAACTAAAGGTACGTACGACGTTAGTAAAGTTTTTTGTTTCTTAATTTCATGAAAAAAAGACTGTTTAAAAAAGTGGGTGGCTAATTTAAAAATCCATTTTTTCCGAACCACCCGTAATGATGTGACTGAGCGCTGATTTAAGAAACATTGGCAAAATTTGCGTCTGGAACTAAATTTCACGTTATTTTCAAAACTTATGGCCATATAAAAGTGAACAAATTCAATAAGTAGTCGAATTTGCATTTAATGCTTTCCATTATTTATTAAAAATATGTTACTAATAATTCACTTTTTAACCGACTTCCAAAAAGGAGGAGGTGTTATCAGTTCGTCGGCATCTTTTTTTTGGGTATGCTTAGTGATTATTCAAAAACGGCTTAACCAATTTTGATGATTTAAACGGCATTGTTTTAAGGATATTACAGAAAGGTACCATATAATTTTCTATAACTTGAGATTTACGGTTTTCCAAAAAATCAAAAAACGTAATTATTAATTACAGTGAATTTCAATTTCTCTAAAACGACTCAATCAATTTGAATATTTTAAATTTCAGTCAACAAAGAGATGTTCCAGCTTGATTCCGAATAATTTTCTATAACGTAAAACATACATTAAAACTATGTACAAAAAACGATAAACATCAATGTAAATGTCAAATTTTCTTCATAAATATTTAGCTTATATGTCAAGACATGCCATGAAAGTATATCGTACAGGGTTTTTGTCACAGTTTTCATTTTACGGGGCTTAAAGTCGTGTGAATTGGCAGAAAATATTCCATTAGTGTATCAAATAGAAAAAATGTTATGTCAGCGATCAATTCTATACGGTATACGGTGGTGTGTTTTTTTAAGAGGGGGGAAATGCATTACCTACCATAACACATGAAATCCCGTGTGTGGGACTCTTTTATACCCACTAAAACCCTAACCTCTGCTCCTCTGCGTCCATGTCTTGCCTCCACGGAACTGCCGCAAAGCATTACTTCGCGGATGCGGTCTAGCTATTGCTTTTCCTCTTATCTATTCTTATCAATACTCGATTTATTTACATATTTACAATTGCTTCTCTGCTCTCCTGTTCTTGGATTCGAAGGCGTTTCATTACTACTGTAGCATATATGCAAACGGCATTCCAACAATTTGCATCTCCTACCATGGTCTGTACTAGGTTGTCCGGTTCTCCTTCAAGGATTTCTCAAGCTCCCTCCGTGCATCTTTAAAGCGTGGGCATTTGAAAAGGGCGTGTTCTGCGTCTTCCGGTATTCGACATCCAGCAGGCCACCCTGCATTATCCTCATGTCCGAATCGATGCAAATATGCCCTGAAACATCCATGGCCTGATAACATTTGCATAAGGTAATTTACGTCTCCATGTTTCCTATTCAGCCAAACTTCTATCTATGGGATAAGGCGATGGGTCCACCTTTGATAGAGGCGTCCCACTGTGTCTGCCATAGCTTCAAGCTCTTCTGCCTTACCTGTTTTTGATACTTTTTCCTTACTTCATGTGTCTTGCTCCGATGTTGGTAGAGTTTCTTCCTGTCTTCTACCAATATAAACAGTGATGTGTGTCGTATGAGTGTGTGTGTGTGTGTGTTTTTTTTTTTTATCCGAAGAGGGGGGAAATACATTCCGTACTTAGCTAGCACGTGCTGGCCGTCGTGCGGGACTCCCGATACAATGACTTCAAAGCAAGAGTAAATCGTTGCATTGAAACCAGTATACCGTATACCCGCTAAAACCCTAACCTCTTTCTCCTACAACCATGGTCCCCTGCGGCACTCTTACTCAATACTACTTCGCAAGGGTGGTTCATTGCAGATGTTTACTGCTCTTACATTGGAAGCCTCTAAAGCCTACTCCTCGAACGTATTGCGGAGTTCTTTGAGGATAGTCTCCGCGTAATCTGATACCAACTTCCAGGCTTGGGGGCACTTCAGCATGGCTTCTACTAATTGTTCTGGAACGATATTAGTCTCCAGAATCCTCTCCACTTCAGCACGTTGATCCTGAAACCGGGGGCAGGAGAAGAACACGTGTTCCGCGTCCTCTATCACGTCCGTACAGTGCGGGCAGTTTGGGGAGTTTGCCCTCCTGAACCTGTGCAGGTATGCTCGAAAGCATCCATGTCCAGTCAGGAGTTGAGTGATGTAGAACCCAACCTCCCCATGCTGGCGGTTGACCCAACGACTGATGTTAGGTATCAATCGATATGTCCACCTTCCTTTAGTAGAGCTGTCCCACCTCTCCTGCCATTGCCCTAGACTCATGGCTCTTTCATCGCTGTTTCCTGTCGGTTGGTCTTTCTCTAACTTTCTGCGATAAAGCCGTCCCCTTTCTGCAGCCAGGATGTCGATTGGTAGGGTAGAGGCAATCACACTCACCGCCTCGTAAGACACAGTGCGGTAGGATGATGCTACTCGAATCGCTGAGAGCCGCTGGACTGATTTCATTTTCCGGCGGTACGATGGTAGCTCGAGCGATTTCTCCCATACCGGTGCCCCGTACAACAAAACAGAAGTAGTTACTGTTGCCAGTAGCTGTCTTCTTATCTGTCTAGGGCCTCCGACATTCGGCATTATTCTAGATAATGCCCCCTGTACCCCAGCTGCTTTCTTGCTGGCCGCGATTATGTGCTCTTTGAAGTTGAGCCGTGTGTCCAGGAGCACCCCCAAATAGCTGATGAAGGGCTGCGACTGTATGTAGGTGTCGCCTATTTTGAGGGTGATGGTTTCCCTTGCCTTCCGACTGCTAACAAGAAGTGTTTCGGTCTTTTGCTCTGCTAAACTCAAGTCCGCTGCGAGCATCCAATGCTGAATTGTGGCTATAGCGAATGAGAAGGTTGTTTGTATCTCCTCTATGTGCTTGCGCACTACGATCAATGCCACATCATCGGCGAATGCCACTAGCCTGACGCCCTCAGGCAGACCGAGCAGGAGCAGGTCGTTATACATTACGTTCCATAAGAGGGGGCCAAGAACAGAGCCCTGAGGTACACCTCCTGTGATCTTATAGTCTACTTGCCCATTTTCAGTTTGGTACAACAAGATGCGGTCCTTGAAATACGCTGAAACCATTCTGCGCAAGTACTGCGGAACTTCCATCCTGGCAAGAGCGTCCAAAATGCGGTCCCAGCGGGTCGAGTTAAAGGCGTTCTTGATATCCAGGGTGGCTATTAGACAGTACTTTTTTCCA
Source organism: Octodonta nipae (assembly GCA_034190945.1). Taxonomy (NCBI): domain Eukaryota; kingdom Metazoa; phylum Arthropoda; class Insecta; order Coleoptera; family Chrysomelidae; genus Octodonta; species Octodonta nipae. The sequence continues at coordinate 78,108,704 of CM067223.1, read as the reverse complement.
CCTCTTCTCCATCTCTTTCCCGAGATAGCCTCTCTGGCGATGTTGGTAACGAGTGTCACGGCATCGATGGTTGATCTCCCCTTTCTGAACCCGAATTGGTTGGTGGAAAGTTTTGGCTCAACGTAGGGCTCCAGCCTATCTGCTATTATTCTTTCAAGGAGTTTTCCCGCAGAGTCCAACATACAGAGGGGGCGATATGATGACGGTTCGTCTGGAGGTTTCTTTCCCCCTTTAGGTAGGAGCACAAGCCTCTGCTTTTTCCACTTAGTCGGAAAAACCCCCTGCTTTAGGCAGGTCTCATACATGTGTAGAAACATGTCAGGCCTATTGGCTATGGCGCATTTTAGCGCGATGTTAGGTATGCCATCTGGACCGGGAGCCTTACCGTTTTGGAGCCGGTTGCACGCGCCCATCAGCTCATTCATAGTCACTGATGGTATATCTTCGTCCCTCACCTGCCACGAAGGATAAGCGGGTAGCTCAGGCTTCGCAGGAAACAAGTGAGTGACAATGCGGTGCAATGATTCGGGGCAGTTCGTTGATGTCATGGGGGTGGCCTTGATTTTATGCATCACGATTTTATACGGTTTTCCCCATGGATCTTGGTCAACTTCGTCACACAACTCCTTCCAGTAGGATCTCTTGCTTGAGAGAATGGCTCTTCGTAGTTGTTGTCTTTTGATCTCATAGTCGAGCCTTAGTTCTTCTGTTGTGACCCTGTCGCGTCTCCGTGCTCGTTGATGCAGCCTTCGTGCTTTGAGACACTCTCGTCGGTGTTGTGAGATCGTGTCGTTCCACCAGTAAACTGGTGGGCGGCTGTTGTTCTGCCGTCTCCTTGGCATGGATGCATCGCAGGACTTGACAACGCTTGTCATTACCTCTTTGGCAGTGGCTTCTGCGCTTGTTGCTATTGACAATGGTTCCTGCTCCATAACCAAGGCGAATGAATCAGCATCGAAAGCATTTTTTTTCCAACCGACTGGCTGTGACCTCGCACGACTGACACACAATCTTCGTTTGGGAGTGGTGTTGATTTCCCATATAATAGCTTGGTGGTCGCTATTAGTAAACTCCTCATCGACCCGCCACTCACAGCCCCCTTTAATTAGGTTGCTGCTAACGAATGTCACATCGATAATGGAGCTAGCTGTGCCTTTGCGATATGTGCTTACGTCTCCTGTGTTGAGGAGTACCAGGTTGAGCGAAGACATGGTCTCAAGGAGAGCTCGTCCTTTCGCGCTCGTTTCCCGGCATCCCCAGTCAATTGCCCAGGCGTTGAAATCTCCTGCGATGGCGACCGATTCACGCTTCCGTACATCCTCCGCCAAGGTGTCCAAAAATAACTCGAACTCCTCGAGCTGTGCACTAGGAGGTGCATAGCAGCTATAGAAGTGAACCCCTCCCACTTTGGCTCTCACAAGCCATGGTTCGGCGGTATTTGGGAGTTGTTGGAACGGAAGTTTACCGCAAGCCCATATCGCTGCTCTGTCCGTTGTGTCATTTACCCAGGACAGGGTGTCGAAGTTTTTGTACTGCTCGCAGATTATGGCTACGTCGCAATCCAATTCCCGCACCCGCTGTACCAGTAGGTCTTGGGCTGCTTCGCAATGGTTGAGGTTGAGTTGCAGTACTTTCATTTACGGGCTTGTGCTGCTCTCATCGCCTGTTGGTAGATCGGACATTTCCAACTACCCGCAACGTGCCGGCAGTCTGACCTACTATCTTTCTCTTTGCAGAGTAAGCACTTGGCAGGTTGTTGACAAGCCGAGGCATTGTGACCAGCGCCTCCGCATCTGTGACAACAACTGCTTCGGTCAGTCTTGCCTCTGCACGCCTGGGCGTTGTGCCCAAAGTGCCAGCATTTGAAGCACCGTCGAAGGCTGATCCTCTCGCGAACACGTACTGTGCCCCACGCAAGTTTCAGCTTTCCAAGTGCGATGGCTTTCTTGGCCTGGACCTCTGGGAGACAAACAACTGCCGTTTGTGTTGATCTATATGCCCGTCGAAGTGATTTCACTGCCTCCTCAGTGATCTCTGCCAGGCCGTCGATATTATCTTTGAGCAGGTTTACTACGTCTTCCTTGGTACTGATCTCGTCCAAGTCTTTAATTTCAATCTCGATTTGCGGTATTCGAGATTGTACAGTGGCCCCGCTTGGGAGCTTATTCTTGATGGCGTTACAATAGCGCTCCATCTCCTGAGCGTCTGCCTTGGCGAATAACAAAAGTAGATCTCCCTTAGCTGTTCGTCGGATCTTATTGACTTTTTTGCCTATATCCTGCAAGGTGGGATCATTCTTGATACCTCGCAAGATATCTGCATGGGAGCTCTTCTCGCCTTTCTTTATAAGCAGCGTACAATGTGGCGCTGGTTTTTGCTTATTGGTCCTCGGGGCCTTTTTCCTCTTTACCACTTGCCAGTCAGTCGACTGGTTTGCAGGTTGGTTTTTGGTCTGCGGTTTAAACTTGGATTTTAATCCATTGTTTCTCTCCGCTTCTGAATTGACCACCCTACTTGTTGTTCCCTGGGTAGTTTGCCCGATGTTCTGGCGACCTTCCTTACCGGGCTTTAGCTTGGTAGCTAGCACCGGTTTAAGCGTTTTAAGTGGTGGTGCCTTACTTGATGAGGCTACTGAAGGCGGGACCTTCGGTGGCGAGGTCCTTGCTACAGAGGCTACTTTTATTGAAGCCGCCTGCTTTGGGGCCGCCGGTGTTGATGCAGCCGGTTTTGAGTTAGCTGCTTTTGAGGCAGCCGTTTTTGGGACCTCCTTTTGCTGTCCACCTTGTGTCTGAGTGTTTGACACCTTTACTGGCGATGTCTGTGTTGTAGCAGGTTTCGCTACAGGAGGTGGCCGCGTCGTTGACGTCTGATATTTGTCATATTCTGACTTAATGGCGTGTGCCAGTTTCTTGATCTCATGATGTACATTGTGCCTAGGCCCAATGAACTTCAAGAGCTCATCGATCTTTGCTCCTAATTTGTTTGGAGCGCCACTCTCATTTGTTGCCCTTTGTTGGACGTCAACTCCACTATTCGCCTTTTGGAGGACCTGGCTGGATAGTGTCTTGCTGCCAGCTCTAGTTGTAATGGTCGATGTTGTACCATTACTAGTGTTCTTCTTCTTGTCACTATGTGACGGAACCAGTGATAATTCGCTCCCCCCAGAATCCGTGGAGCGTGCACCGGCCACCGAGGCTTTCACTCGATCGGAACCGGTGGCGGGATTATCCTCTGCAGAGGTACCCACCTGGGGTATTAAGTTCACCTTATCACCCATATCCATAAATGGTTTATTTTTGGGGTTCCTTCCCCTATCTGATTTTGGTCCGCCCTGAGGAAATCCTCAGTACTCCCCATTGCTGAAGAGCGTTCCCCTATCCGCCACCTGGGGAGGCGCCCGGTAGTGGACCAACAACCACCCCGGGTGTGTGTGTGTGTGTGTGCGTGTTTGTGTGTGTGTGTGTGAGCGTGCGTGCGTGTGTGTGTATGTGTGTGTGCATTGAAATTCAAGCAGCAAGCAATGTGCGGGGGTCAAATATAGGGCGAAATAAAATTACAGATACACAGGTGGGTTCAAAAAAAAATTACAAATAACTGTGATATTGAATGGTCATAAGCAGTTGCATATATAGGATGGTTGAACTATAAGGTAGAATAGAATTAAAGTTTTACAGGGTGGTTCAAAAAATGTTGTATTGGGTGGCACATATGTAGTTGCGGATACAAGGTAGTTGAAATAAGAGTGAAGTGAAATTACAGTTATACAGACCGGATCAAAAAACGTGATAAAAATTGGTAAATGAACATTTCCAATAAGGATATTTGCGTAGGGGAGCCTTCAAAAAATGTTAGAAGCTATTGGATATACTGGATGGTTGAAATATAAGGTGGAGTAGCATTATAATTATACGGGGTGGTTAAAAAATGTTTTATAGTTTGGAACACAACCAGTTGCTTATACTTGACATATGGCTCGAAGTAAAATTATAGGTATACAGTGTGATTTAAACAACAGTCAATAGGGTGGAGAGCATTAATTGTTATATAGAGCGGTTGCAACATCGTGTGGAATTGAATTATACTTGTACAGGGCGGTTCAGGAAATAATAGACAAATAATTTATATTTATTATTATTTTCAAATAAAAATTATTACTTAATATTTTGTTTTTCCCAATATACGCTTGGAAATCATATTTTGATAAGCATCTGAAAATGTCATATTAACCTTTAATATCACAAAACATTTACTTGTAGTCACACACGGAAAATTCCATGTAAGATGGCGGGACAGCCACAACTGTAAATAAAATTTATATAAATAAAGTAACGTTAATTTATAAATAAGTATCGATAGATGTACAGTATGTGTTTAGTGCTATTTTAAATTTTGAATTTCCTCGGATCGGTAAGCTATATGTTTAAAAATAATACCAACTGTATTTTTTAGAAAAAAAGTGAAGACTTCCAAAAAGTGATTAGTCTAACACTAATCATAGATAGAAGACAGTTGCTTAGACCAATACTAATCTCCTCTCATGGAGTATTCCTTGCTAAGTAACCTGAAAAAGTATCGAAGTCGTAAAAAAAAAGAGAAAAAGAAGAAGAATTTTGTATACAAAAAAAATTTTCACTGAATTAAATACACAATTGTTAAAAATGTAACAGAAACAAATGAAACAATACCGAAAATATACAGAGGAATCAATTACATCCTTAGATCATGTACCTCCTGGATATAGCCTATCAAGCACAAAATCGTGGCAACGCTAGAAAGAGAGGGCAACAGAGACAGTAACAGGCTATTTGACTTAGTGGGTGGAAGCAGCCAATGAACAACATGCTGAACGTATTTCCTTGGAAGCAGCTCCCAACCTAGTGAAATAGCCTCTTGCCCTCTCTATTGCCCTCTCTCTCCTTAGTCTTACCACGACATTTGTACATGACAGGCTATATCTAGAAGGTACATGATCTAAGATTACATCACAATGTTTTCGAAATTTTTAAAATTGATCAACCAATACTGGTTCATTATTCTTAACTCAAAGACTCGCAGAATAATGTTTAATAAGCAAGCTCAACCACATGGTGACATCATAGTACCAGTTATTAAGCAGTGTTACTACAGCTCATAATTCTCTGATCTCTTGATATCTCACATAATTTTTATAAATTTACTTAATTTGTGTGAAATTTAGCCTAAAATAAAAAGAACCTAAATTAAAAGTATGCCGTCATAAGTAATCCGAGGCCGTACAAGATCTTTTGGACTGCAGGATTAGCGACCCCATCTTGTGTTACCTCTGACCGCTGAGTATCGACGGCAACGACTACAGTGGTGCAGGGAACAACAACACTAGAATATAGAATAGCATCAGGTCTTCTCTAATGAATCTCGATTCTGCTTGGGTGGACATGATGGCTGAAGAAAAGTTAGACGACATCCAGGAGAAAGACATCAACCTCAATATGATGTTGGCCGACATGTACACCGTACAGTAGGCATTATGGTATGGGGTGCTATTGGAAGTAGATCGCCTTTAGTCTTTGTTCGAGACAGCATGACAGCGCAACGTTATCTTCAGGAAGTAGTGGACCCATATGTACTCCTTTGTGTACATCGCAACTTCGCTGTACAAATTGGCACCGACTTCATAAAAAGTATTTAATTGTAGCAAAATATTATTTCATGCTTTTTAGTTAATTTTCTTTTGAAGTCATGCAATGGCTTAATTTTATGCAGATTTCAAATCTAATTAACTCCTTCCATATCGCCTAACATGAGGTGTTTTACTATCATGTATTAGCTTGACCAATGGAATACCTTGTTTTGTAGGGTATATGTATTAAGACATTTTTTATACGACTCTAAGTTAGGTGGATCCGTTATATTGTAGACAAAATTTATATTATTTATTAATCCTATTACTCAATTTGGAAAAGTGACATGAAGATCAATTATATAGTTTTTAGTGATATGGCATAATTAGATGTTTTTTAATATAATTCTTGTTACCCCCGTTTGATAAGATTTTTATATATTATGAAAAATGATGGCATTTTACTTTTAACCAAAAGACATATTTGCTGACAAACTTCCTATAAAGTTATAAAAGTGACATATAATGATTATAGTATATTTTTCTGACCATGCATTTTTTTATGAAGAATAATTTTTTCTCTTAATACTTTTCATAAGAAGTTTTCCGTATGAATTCAACTTATAAAGACACACTGTATATAGAAATCAACTGAGGACCTCTACCTTGAAATTGATTAACTGACATTTATTTGGATTTATTTACAGTCAACTTTCAATTTACTACAATTTTTTAATAGCACGTGACAATTAGATGCAGTTTTCAATACTAATAAACTTGGCTTGATTACAATTTGAGATGTCATAAAAAAATAAAGCTAACTTTTAAACAAAATTGAGTTATTTTTTTAAATCTAGTATATGGTTGGGAAAAGTTAAAGAAATACTTATTATACAATTTTTTGGGCAATAGCGAAAGTAGATGCATTTTTAAATTATAAGAACCTGGGTGATCAAGATTCACTCGTTAATTCAAGGTTTCATCATCGATCTAATATAATCTTATTTTTTTATACATGGTATTACTACAATTCTATTCCTCCCTATATTTTCACCACCCTATATATGCAACTGCTTGTGGGAAACCCATTAAAACATTTGTGTCATACATTTTTTAATCACCCTGTATAACTACTATTCTACTCAATTCCGCATTCTAATCATCCTATATATGCCATTCTACACACACTTACGTTTTTAAAATCTTTTAACCACCCTCTATAACCATAATTCTACTTCGCCCTATATTGTATAACTATAATTCCTTTCCACCGTATATATAAAACTTTTTATAGGCTCTCAAATATAATATTTTTGTGCTAACACATTTTAATTCACACTGTATAACTATAATTTCTCCCCACAATATGTTTTAACTACCCTGTATATGCATTTGCTTATGGCCATCTATTATCATATTTTTTTGAACCACCATGCATAATTATAATTCCTGTACATCATATATTGCAACCGTCCTGTAAATTTAATTGCTAATGAGTTATCCTGCAGCTGTAACATTCTATTAACATTTTTTTAACTATCCTTCATAACAATATTTGTACTCCGCCCTGTATCTCAGATATCATTAATTTATAACTGCTATGAGCTACCTTATATATATATATATATATATATATATATATATATATATATATATATATATACTATAATTACATTCGACGCTATATTTTCACCATCCTGCATAGCAAATCTTATGGATCACCTAACATATTAATAACTACCCTACATAATTATATTTTTACACCACAAATTAATATGCAAACTCATAAGATTTTACTCATCCAAAATAGACTGCCTGGGCAATTTTATCACTTTGAAAACTTGAAATCTCCAGGTGTAAAAATATAATGCTAGGAAAATATGAGTGAGGCATTAAATAGTTACTTGTTCGGAACATACAAATACAGTTGTATTGAAAAAATGATTACAAGAGCAGTTTCACTCTCAAATCACCCTGTATTGAAAGAATTTTTACACGACGAATCTCACTCTTACATAGGTTACCAAATCACCCTGCATTGAACACCTTTAAATTACAAAGCAGCTATCTTGATTGTCGCAAACTGTCAATAATTTTTTAAATTATTTAATTTTTCAGCAAAACGATTTTTCCCAAATATGATACCCTCACCAATCGATTTCTATCCACTGAAACTTCTAAATAGAAAAATTTCATCGAAATCGTTAAAGCCGTTTTTCCAGAACTGAATTACATATATACATACATACATATATATATATATATATATATATATATATATATATATATACATATATATATATATATATACATATATATATATATATATACATATATTTGTTTTTAAGTTTTCCCAGGCACTAAATGTTTTAGGCGGTTTCCGGGAATTCATCCGCGTAGTTGATAACTGATCCCTGAATACTTATACTTACTTACATATTATGCGAACCAACCTGAAGAGGGCAGATGTGACTCTGCCGAAACGTCGTCATTTTACCATCGAACTACGCGGATGAATTCCCGGAAACCGCCTAAAACATATATATATATATATATATATATATATATATATATATATATATATATATATATATATATATATATATATCAAACCTTGTTCGTATTATAATATTAGATTACTTCTATTTGATAACAATTTTACATTTTAACAGAAATTAAGATACTTTAATTTGTAATCAAAAGTCCTCATTGAAGACAAACCTTGTCTACAGTTAATAAAAAATTGACATGGAATGATTACTGTTTATGTTTTAGACCATGTAAAAAATCTGTTTGTGAAGAATAACTTTTTATGAACAAAAAGAAACTGTTTGATTTATGAATACACACTGTATATACATATTAACTGACACTTATTTAGATTAATTCATCTTATTTACAATTTACCCCAAGTTCCGAATAGTTAATACCAGTAACTCCTTCACTTTGAGATATCATGGAACTGATCCAATCTCTTTTCAATTTGTCCCACGTTCCGAATTAAATTTTTCAAATTTTATAATAATATCGGCTCCTCCACCAAGGCATAGAGTATATGAGAATAGGTAAAACTTGTTTTTCCCCATTTTCTAAGAAACGGTAAAAGCTATTTTAATGGAAAAAATATGGGACCACTTCGCTATCCCCCCAAACAGGATCCAGTAAAATGGTCGAAATTCCTCGAGCCGTTTCCGAGTAATCGGTGAACAAACATAAAAATTAAAAAAAACATAGTAGATACATACGAATTGGGAACCTCCTTCTTTTTGAAGTCGGTTAAGTTAGCAAAAAACAATATAAAATTAATTATTTCAGGAATTTTTTGAGAAATCGATTTTCCAAATCTTGACTTTTTATGAATCTTCAGACTCAGACTTTAGATAGTTCTCAGTCAATTTAAAAGCTGTTAAGTTAACAGTTAGAAACTTGCAATTACTCTGATTCCTGAAATTAGATCTCGCCAGAGTTTTCAAAAATGTTTCAGCCAATATCTATCGTCCTCGATTTCTTCTTCATTTTTGAGCACAACCGTGACATACCGACAATACAAAACGGTTAATTTCAATTCTCTGGACTGAATTTTTTTTCGTACATACAATGGCGACCGTCGGTGTACCATTGTATGGTAAAATTTTTATACCCGACTCGTAGAAAAACTACTAATAGTAAATAAAACGGCAGTTGTAAGTTTTACTGTTAGATGACGGATGAATTCGCATATAGTGATTGAGTTATGACCATATTGTGTTGAGTATTCGTCCATACAAAGGAGCTGAGCAATTTTACGACCATTCTTCAAGAGTATGCTAATAAGCGCACAGGTTCAGTGCCGATATATATATGTTAACGCCCAGCTACTACGGTTCGCCTACTTGTGACAGAATATGTGAAATATTCATGTGCTAATCTTAGTGCACAAGGTGGAATATATTGAAACGCAGATTTATGATCGGCACACAACAGGTGGGATGAATGCTAACATACGATACGAGTGAATAACCGAAACCTGATCTTAGAAGTGTCATTCTTCTAGTGTTTGTAAAATATGCAGTTTTCTACAATATATGAAGTATTTGAAAATAGCTAAACATTACCTACATCTGTTTATGGCTAAAATATGATGCTAGCTGAAGAATTCTTATGGGATCGGTACCAAATATCCGTTAAGCTTGTTATAGAAAGAGTGTCGCGTACTGGCACAATGGTTGTTCTTTGTTTCTTGTCTCTATGTTGCAATGCTTTAAAATTTCACCTCCATTTGAGCAATTGAAATAGGGGAGAACAAAGGTGGTTATTACAATGTTTGCTTTAACTAGTCAGTCATTAAGCAATATACAGGATGGGTCAATAGTGCGTTGGCGGAAGATTATGGCTATACTGATATATATTTTACAAATCTGCCGCCAGGGTAGGATGAAGGGTAATGAAAGATACAAACTAAAAATACTTTCAATGGAGTTTCTAGACATATACAGGTTGTTTGTTATTTGGATTCCTCTGTCAATTTTACTGAGACTTTATACATCATATATGATAACTAAAATACACCGGGGTAATTCGATATTTTTTTAAAATGTTGACATCAATCAAAAAAATTTATCCAAAAAAAATTCCTGGCTATGGCCTTGCATGTGTGATGAGTAGTCTTAGTAAAATAGATGTCAGAATCCAAATATGTAATAATATACTTCCATATAAATTATCTTTAGACTAAGAGCCGGATGGGAAAAATTTACTACTCATTTTCAGCACCATGATTGTCTATAACTTAAATAATACAGCCTAAAAGAAAACGTTTGAGTTCTATGCCGTCAATTCTCTGTGGCACATGGGTTGTCTGCGGAAAGTCAAACTTGCCATTTTCGAACCCGGTAAATTAATTAAATTATAATTGACGGTATTGTTTAATGTATAATGACGTAAAATTTATTAAAAAAAAAAAGTAGTTAATAATTAGAATGTGAAAGTTAAAATCAATTGTAATTTTTAATATATTTTTTGAAAATAGTGCAGATTTTGATTGATTATATTATATTTATATTCTGAAAGTAATTTCATTTACTAATTTTTTTTCGAAAAAAAATCTGTAAGGAAGAATCACTTAGGTCCATGTTTTATGTTTTTGAGATATTTAACATGTTTTTTCTAACAGTGAGTCGTATGGGAAAGTATTTTTTTCAAAACAGTGTAAAATCGTTAATATTTACGCTTTCTGCAGGTTCCAAAACATGTTCGATTATTCTAATTTATTTCCTTTAAATTCATCAGATAAACTCAAATATTAAAAAAATTGAAAATACCACTTACATTGGATAAGTCTGACATTAAAAATGTACGGCATGCATAATTTTTTTCATATTAACCTTTAAACAATTTATGACAGCAATAAAATTGAATATAGAATACTACTAGAGTTGCTGTAATTGAACTTTCAAAATTGGAAAAATTATAATTTTTTTTTATTTATATTCAATTATTTTTTTCTGGTGACAATAAATTTATACGGCACTTGTGTATAAAGAATTGAATATGGAATAACTAGCTTTCAACATTTTTGCCGTTCAGGAAAATATGATTTTTACCCCAAAACCAAAGACTTCAAGAGGACACATAATCAGGTAATAATTTTTTGTGACAAATATTTTATGTGGCACTTCTGATTATCTTTATTTTAGATCATAAGTAAACCCTTTATCTCGGTGCCGTACATTTTCTAATAATTTTTTCGAATAGGGGTTGAAATGGGAAAAATTGGCGTCAGAGTAGAAGCCCTTAGAGCCCGAGCAATGATACAGCATAGTAAAATATTACTTTTAAATAAATATATTTATTTAAAATCAGACATGCCGTACAGTTTTCTATAATTTTTCCATCGGAGAAAATTTTAGGAAAATGAATTTTTTAAATTTTTTCCATCACCGTTATTTTTGTACGGCACAAGGTTTTTGTGTCATACTTCTCCAATATCTAGCTTAGTTCGAAATGCCGTCAATTATAATTTAATTAATTTACCGGGTTCGAAAATAGCAAGTTTGACTTTCCGCAGACAACCCATGTGCCACAGAGAATTGACGGCATAGTACTCAAACGTTTTCTTTTAGGCTGTAGTATTAAAGTCATAGACACTCATGGTGCCGAAAATGAGTAGTCAATTTTTCCCGTACGGCTCTTAGTCTACTTGTATATGTTTGGGAAAGTGAAAGTATTTTTAGTTAGTATCTCTCGCTACCCCTCACCCCTCCGCCTGGCGGCAGATTTTTACAATAAATATCAGTATAGTCAAATATTCCATCCACGCACTATTGGCCCAGCCTGTATAATTTATTATTTTTTGCAAAATACCTCTGAAATAGATTCAAAATTATATGGTCTGTTCTGTCGAGTAGAATTTATAAAAGGCGTCTGAATAAATGAGTTTCTAGCAGTGTAAATACGTACTGAAGAAAAAACAGCACGAAAATGTAGAAAACCTGCTTGAAAAATGCCAAACTCATCTTCCAGAAAACCATTTATTTATATAGCCGCATGATAATAACATATCTTTATATAGTGAACAGTAAAATAATTATTCCTGTTTGTTTAGCGTTCAACAACGACAAATATAACATAATTCATGGTATGCCTTTTGACATATGACAACTATAATCTTCAAGTGAATTGTTAACCACATGGTATCCTATTGTTTAACACACATTATGTCACAACGGTCTGAATGTGCATAAGCTGCTAACTTCCCACACGCTCTTGTCATAGGTGGCTGGCAATAAATTCAACGCGCCGTTCAATGAAAATAACAAAATGGTACGTTTTCGAAATTGATTGATTTTGCAGGTGGAGCTCGAGTGGAAGAACTACAGATTTGGTAGTGCTACACTGATTGACAAAGTGGAACTTTTCCCTGTCAAAGAGATTTACGGTTTACCAGAAAATCAGAAAAAAAAAGTAAATACATTTCAGTGAATTTCAATGAATCTTCACTGTTTTCTATAAAACTGCTCAAGCATTTTAAATGTTATAAATTGTATTCTACAAAGATATATTCCAGCTTGATTCCGTATATTTTTCTATAACTTAAAACATACCATATTTCTGAAAATTGGAAAAATATATGCAAAAAACTGTAAACATCATGGTTAACGTCAAATTTTCATCATAAATATCTAGGTTAAATGTCAAGACATGCCCATAAAAGTATATCGTACAGGGTGTTTGTAATGGTTCTCATTTTGATTCATTTCTTTTACAGACGAAGTTAAGTTACGGGGCTTATAGTCGCGTGAAATATTCTATTATTAGTTTATTGAAACGAAAATTTGTTTTGGGTGGCACATAAGTAGTTGCGTATACAAGGTGGTTGAAATAAGAGTGAAACAAAACTATAGATATACAGAGTGGATATTTGCGTTATAGGACGGAGTATAAATTACAGTTATACAGAAGGCTTAAAAAAATATGACAAGCAGTTGAAGATACAAGGTGGTTGAAATATAAGGTGGAGTAAAATTACAGATATATATAGAGCGGTTAAAAAAGTTATATAATGTGAAACATAAGTACTTGCTTATATAAGGTGTTTGAAGTAAGAATGGAGTAAAGTTATTGTTGTTTAGGGTGTATCAAAAATTTGTTATATAAGAATAAGCAGTTAGGATATTTGAATTATAGAACGGGTATAATATAATTATACAAAAAAATAAAGAAGTTGCATATACCGTGTGATTGAATAAAATTTGGTTCAAAAATGTAAGTTTTGTTAAATAGAGTAAATCATGGGCAGTTCAATAAATGGAACACTGGACATATGTGGTGAAGTATATAGGTAAACAGAATTAATTTAAACAATAGAAAAATAAAAAGAGTTAATAGTGTGGAGAGGATTTATACTTATACAGGGTAGTTTTAAAGATATTAGAACCGTCGCAATATTGTGTGGAGTTAAATTATAGTTGTACAGGGTGATTCAGAAAATGATAATCAAATAAGTTATATTGGGGTGACCCATACACAGAAGCAAATACAGGTTGGATGCAATATTGAGCGAATTGGAGTTACACTTATAGCAAGTGATCCAAATAATAAAAAAAAATAAAACAAGTTAAAAAATATTTGGAAAATATAGAGAATTAATACAAATTAGAGACGGAGAAAAAACAGAGAGAGAGAGAAGAATGCGCTAAAATATTCATCAGAATTGTACCTTAAATCAGATAAAAAATGTTTGAAAATAGTGGTTGATTGCACATGGTTTCTAAACGGTTTTTATTTTAAGTCAGCTGAAGTCGGTTCTTTTTTAAATATAAACTAGCTGTCGCCCAGTGATCCAAATTCGACCAATTGTGTCAATATCTCTGGCAGGTGAAGTACCATGAAAATTTTATCGTAACATTCTATCTTAGGACTTAAGGGAGAACAGCAATTACACGGAACGGATCCAGATTCGGAACCTCTGTGTCGGTCTTACATCTCGCTTCTACAAATAAGTAAAAAAATTCAAGTTCTTTTTCAGATATAATTAATAGGACTTTATTTGTGTTCAAATTCGCAATTCTTAATTTAATATGACAACAATTCAACCGCTAATGGGCTACCACAGATAATTATTTTTTATAACCACCCTGTATAACTATAATTGCACTCAATTAATTCTCTAACATTTATATATAAATACTCATTATAATAATTCCATCTCATTATATATTTCCACCACCCTGTATATGAAACAGCAATATTTTTTAACATTTTTGAACCACCCGGTAAACCATTCTGTATATGCGACTGCTTATAAGCGACCGTATTTACTCTTTTTGTTTATGAAATTTTTAACTATCTTCTGTAACTATACTTCTACTTCGATCTGTATTTCAACAATCATATATATGGAACTCATCGTGGGCTACTCTATAAATAATTTCCTTTTCTAACATTTTTTATAATCATCCTGTATATCTATAATTCCTATATTTCATCTACCCTATATATACTACTGCTTATAGGTTACGAAATGTTGCATTTCCATTTCCGGCACCCTGTATATGCATCTCTGTATAATATTTTTGCACCACTCTGTATAACTGTAATGCTATTGCGCGCTCTATTCCAAGAACCCTATAAATTCAACCGCTAATGGGCTTATTTTATTAGTTATAATTGCACTCTACTCTATATTTTACACACCCTATATATGCAACTGCTTGGGTGCCACACACGAAAAAAAACGATTTCTAACATATCTGGAATCGCCCTGTGTGATTATAATATACAACGCCTTATATCTCAGTCAATTTAGAACATGAGAACACATAACTTTTTACCCATCCAAAAATTGCCTAAGCAGCAATTTTTACTTTAAAAAAATATTAAATAGTTTCAACCTCAAGTATGTTACCAAATCATTCTGTAATTTCAAAACCCAGCTGTCATAATTATTGTCACAATTTCGTTCTTTCTCGGTAATACGATTTTTCCCGAGCCATCAATTTCTAGACGCCAAAACCCCGAAATTAAATTTAGACAGTGTAGCCGACAGTGTAGCTCGAGAGAGATATCTTGTTGGTTAGACAATACACCTCTCTCTCACCCGTCTTGGCGATATTGTGCCGATAGGCTGCTCAGTTAGTATCCGGTGGCGTGAGTTCGTTGTTCAATTGGCAAAAGGACTATGCAAGGGCGCCAGGCCAATGGACACACACAGTTAACAAGAAAACGACAAGATAGCGAAAATTTATAATTTATTTTATTTAGTTACAAATTAACCAATTTTTCTATTAGTTAAGTTGGTAACAGAGAAGAAAATTTAAAACAATCGAGGTATATATAAACTCTTAGAGTGAAGTTACAAACAAAACAATCTATAAATTCTTGCCCTTAGAAAATATATATATTTACTGGTATATCTGTATATAAATCCAATTCAATAAAATAGAAATATATATGAAATACTAAACGAAATGCAAAAAAAAAATTATAGACATTTTTAAGCCACTAACATTATCATCATTAGTTGCAGTCCAACTTAGTTGGGAAGCTTCGTCAGCTACTAAATTTAGCCTCACAGGAGATTTCGTCTAGTGGATCAATTTGTCATTTCCTGAATTTTTGTAGATATCGACAATCAAACTCTCCAGATTCTCCAATACCTAAAAATGCAAAAGAGGCCGGCAATAATTGTTCCCTTTTTCCTCTATTTTTTTTATCACGATACGTGTGAAATCTCTAGCAACTAACGATTGCTTATCGATGCCAACTACGTCGCAGATGCAAAACAAAAAAATTACAAAAAAAATAATGAACCACGCAGTTAAGTTACAAACTATTTATCGTTGCAAGAAAACGCGGTATATCGATATTAAGATAAATATGAAACCAGATTCAGTTTTCTACGAACAAACCTACGTGAATAAAATTAGGTTAATGTGAAGAATTCACATCCAACAAAATGCAATTTTAACCATCACAGTTCAACAACCAGATTGATATTTAACATTAATAAAGTGTTAAGTCAATGAAGTACCTTGCACATAGATAAAAATGACTTACAAGCAAAATTTTATTTGCACATTTTTTTAGGAGTCAATATCCGACATAAATAAACTCTGAAGAACCCATTATTATATAATTACTAAACTGATTATAGCATTGTCCATCAACTCTAGAACTTCAACAAACTTCTAAAGATATTTTTCCAGGGGCATTCACCAGGCGTATCTACTTTTGGAAATATTTAAAATACAACTACAGCAGAAAGATGTCAAAAATAGTCATTTAATTGTAGTTAATGGAGTTTTTTATCCAACTAGACAAGAAAAAATAAATGGAAAACCAGTGTGTGAAAATGTTAGAATTCTTGAAAAAGGAACTATTCTAGAATAAAATGCAAGTGAAATTTGTTCCATAATGATAACAGAAGAGATAACTTAATTATAGCAGTTTATTCAGTGATGAAAAGAATTGTTAATTACCTTTTATCCAGAGAGAGGTGAACAAGGAAGTAGGAACACCAACTTTGTAAAGGGACACTTTCAAAATAAATATGTAATACGAACACAAGAATGTAAAAATAAATAATTTTTATTTACATCTAATTCACCAACATGTATTTGTTAATAAGTATACAAATATTACAAATATAAAAATTTTTCCAAATGTTTAACTGTTTCAAAAACTTTTATAATAAAATAACAATTATAAAATCACTCCTTTTTATAAAAAGTCAAAACTGGGGTACACTCTTATTAATGTATATCACAATTAACACAGTATAAACTCATATCACTTGCAGAGATTACAAAAAACGGAGACAACCATTTACATAGAGAAGTTTACGTAACAGATTTTCTACGTTTTATTTACGATTTTTACTAATAACTACATAATATTCTCACTTTTTCAGCCGCTTCACTTCTAAATGTAGGATTTGTGTATTTCAATCCGTTGGCAATTAACTTCATAACATACCCTGTGGTCCCACTTACGCCATTCTGGTCATTTCTGGAACTTCTTATTTGAAATCTTCCGCTGGACACTTTTTCAGTTTTATTTCCATATAAGTTTGTCCTCTTTTTACTCTACACTCCACAATATCCACTCAGCTCATCAAGTATACCCTATAGAAAGTAATCACTGCCACTATCTAATGTCTCAAATCACCTTGTAGATGTTCAGTTAACTGAAAAATAGATTTAGTATGTCATAATAGTGTCAGTATAGAATTTTATAATAAAGTTTAAAAATTGAAAATGGCTGCTGGAGTTTTCGACAGCAGTCTGAACCCTATGGAAGAAGCACGAGTCTTAAAGAGATATAACGACTTTGTGTACAAAATTCAGAAACAAGTGCATTTTTCTGTTCCCGAAGTTCAAACCCTACTGATATTGTACTACAAGATCGTCAAAGATGATAAATCCCAAAAAAGTATGACAAAAGAACAATTATTAGAAATATTGCACTCCGCATTAGACATGACCGACACAAATATGTCAGCGCTTGTTCTTACAGCGTTAAATAAAAAATCCTCAAACTACATTTCAGAAGAAATGTTTTTGAAAACATTGTCTCTGTTCCTGCGAGGCACTCTGGAGGAAAAGATTAAATTTTGTTATACAGTATATGACATACAAGAAACTGGCAAACTGGGAAAAGAAACTTTGTTTTCGTACTTGAAATGTTCCATTTTTAGTTCAAGCGCTGATGTTTATGATGAGGAATCCGTCAGAGATTTGTTAGACATCATTATGAAGAAAATGGATATTGACAGAGACGGTAAAATTTCATTTGAAGATTACAGAACTACAGTATTAAAGCAGAAGTTTTTACTGCAATTCATGGGCCCGTGTCTACCAGAAAGAGATGCCGTAAATAAATTCCTAACTACGCTTACATATGAAGTACAGAAGCATATTTGAGTACAAATTTATTTTACACAATATCTCATAATGTATAAATATAACTTATTTCTATTGAACTTTATTTAAACAGTTTATTGCAAAATGCATATATAGGTAGACAAAAGTTGTCCATAAATTTAATGGTTTTAAGTCTTAACCAAGTATACGACATATATTATTTTAATCTCGGAACTTAGATGATTAAATGCTTATTAAATAAATACGACTTTTATATCAAATAATATATTGCGATCTGTTCTTACGCTCACAAAACCGTTCTGAGCAGCCCAAAAGTCCAAGAATTGTGTGTACAGGGTTCTTTATGCATGTAGCCATAGAAATACAGTTGAGCTTCGCCTTCATCTACTAATGATAAATAAAACATTTTTAAAAAAATGTATAACCGACTTCTACCTATAACTAAAAAGCTAAAAATAATTATAACAAAATACAACTTTAGCAAATAAATAACAAATTCAATGTTGTTAGGTACCTACCCAGGAAGTAAAAAATTTAAACATTAAAGGTGCTCATTCTGTACAAATTAATTACCTACCAATCTAGTATATTTTGAAGCCGGTGCCAAACAAATCTAAAATCCTTCATTGCTTACTTATCTACAAATTCATCAAATTTAATTGTTGCTTGGCACCGACAAAAATATACTAGATTGGTAGGTAATTAATTTGTACAGAATGAGCACCTTTTAACGTTTACATTTTTTACTTCCTGGGTAGGTACCTAACAACATTGAATGTGTTATTTATTTGCTAGAGTTGTTTTTTGTTATAATTATTTTTAGCTTTTTAGTTATAGGTAGAAGTCGTTATATTTTTATTTTTTATTTTGTATGTATAACCTTAATAGACAGAACCAGGTAACATAGAAAGCCTCAACATTACACAATGATACTTTCTCATTAAAATTGAGAGGTAAATCTTTACGAACAAAAATGTACTAGTACACGGTGACTTAATACGCCCAAAATATATTTACGTCATGTAACCTTTTTTCAACTTTTTTTGACAAATTTGTATAACTATAGATAATTCCACTCCAACCTATGTACCAACCATCCTGTAGATACGAACTGCCCACGGAACAAGCATAAATTTGTTAGCTGGATTCTATAGGACGGAGTAGAATCCATCCCATATTTACGGAGTCAAATCCGTCATATATTTCAACTATAGTATATAACTCCTTGTGAGCTAGCCCATAAATTAGTTCATTTTTTTACATTTTATATTATCGTCCTGTGTAACATTAATTCCTCTCCACACTTTATGCAACTTCTTATGAGCTATAAAAGAGATAATTTTTAAATCACACTGTATACATATAATTCAACTCCAGCATATATTTCAACCATCCTGTATATGATTTGCTTATGTCCACATCATATAACAGTTTTTTAATCACCCTATATAATTTTAATTTCACATTTTTTCCAACATTTTTATACCACCAAACGTCCAGTCCACCCAAATATTCCAACCATCCTGTATATACGGCTGCCTACGGACCACTATCATTCTAGTCCGTCCTATATTTCAATCTTTATATAAATGCAACTCCTTCCTGATTTTGTTTGCTATAACTAAACACCCTGTCTATAAACGTACCAAATAGCAGTTTAAAGTTTGACATGTGTTGTCACTGAATTTTCTATTAGGCCGGGAGAATGTGGCAATAAAAAGCACCGTCTTCGCAAAATGGAAAAATTTGCATTTAAATAGGTATTTGCCTGGTATACAAACAAAACGAGCTTGGTACTCATTGATTTAAGGAGCCGAAAATACTATGCTTTACTACCTATATGCTTGAGATGTATATAAAAAATTTTCAAATTAGCAATTAAAACTTCCAGTGCCTACAATTACCGCACTATTACGTTGGAATTAAAATATTTATGAGGAAATGTCCGTTATGTCATTTCGATGAAATTTTGATAGAAATTTTGGAATTTTCGGCGATTTTCTGCAAAACTGCAAGTTGCACGTCGCAGAAAAGTATATGAGATCACCTAAGGATCTTCCTTAATAGATTAAACGTTAAAAAACTAAAAACTAAAACGTCCTTAAGGAGTTATCGAAAAATCGACTAAAGTATTAGGGATATTGGTCGATTTCCATGCACGCATGTGTTCATTCACAAATTTTATCACTTTACCTATAGCATTCTTTCCCAAAATTTGAAGTTTCATCAATCCGGATATATACTCTATTAAACAAGACCATATTCATTCAAAACGGTGCACCACAGGAGTAGAAATCAGGTAACATACATACAAAAAAAACGAAAAAATACGCGACGAATTGATAACCTTCTCCTTTTTGGAAGTCGGTTAAATAGTGTAACGATTATGTGATGAATTTAACGATGATTTTTACCTATGAAGATTAGTTTAGAGGTATTTCCTTGTACAAATTAGAAGTTAAATCTTCATAGGTTTTAACATTTGCAGCATATGTTGCGTTTGCTAAATTAAGTACCCAAAATACCAGTACAACATTTGGCGGAAGAATAACAATCTTCAAAACTTGCCACCTGAACAATTTTTTGAGCATTGGACAATTAGACACCATACCAATACCACGGGGAACGGGAAAGAGACGCACAGTTGCCAGTGGCATGGTTGACCAATCATGTTATCACTTACTTCTTCGAGAATAACACCATATAAACTTGAAAGTCCAAACGTTTCAAGGTCTAAATCAGAGCCCGTTTTCAGTGGTATTACACAACATGAACAAGAAATTAAAAAATTAAAAGGATTCGCAATGACAAATGTCGTAATCACAATTTGACATTAATGTTTGACAATACAACTGATGTAACTAAGAGAATTTACTGCAAATTTGATATATACAGGGTCGTACAAAAAATTTTAAAGATCATGTGAAATAACAAAGCTTCTTTCAAATTGAAGGAGTTATCTTTAGAATGTCATGTGGCGTTCCCAGGTACGATTCTGTTATAAGATAGTTCATTCGCCAAAAATAAGAACAAAGAAATCCTGATGTTCCAGAGATCTCATTAAAGTCATAAGGGAAAACCTAGGAAAATCAGATTTTTGCTCATATAATTTAATGATGCCTTTTTACAGGATTTGGGATTTGGGATTAGAGTTAAAATTGAGATATCTGTTAGTTTGAGTCGGCTTTCTGTAGACTTGTGTATCAAATGACGTGTTTTTGTCAAAAAATCAAATGACGATTGTGTTTTTTGTTTTCAATCGAAAACAAAGATCCTATGTGTCGACGTATTGACTTCTGTGTAATGGATGAAGGTGGCCATTTTGAGCACTTAATTTGATGTCTTCGTTTTTTTTAAATAATTTTGGAATAATAATAATAGCATATTGCAACACAGAAAGATTGTCTGTTTCTATGGTACACATGAAATCGCTCATTTTTTTTACACAAAAGCAGGGGCAAATACGAAAAAAACGCAAGAAATAAAAAAGATGACAAATTCATACGAGATTCATTTACAAATTTTGTGAATTGACAGGGACGTACTGGAAAAAAAATTGCAGGGGCAGAAAGAACACGTGACCCTAGAAAAAGTACCACCCTGTAGATTTTATGACCGTTTCTGTGATCTTATTATGAAGACTTCAAAAAGACTTTAATGTTCCATAATTGAACTAAATATGTCGAAAACATTAATATTCAGAAGGAAGAAAACTGAAAAAATCTAAAGATTTCAACACATTGTACATCGGTAACGAAACGTTTGCGGACATATATATATATCTAAACAATCTTTCATTGTCTAAGTACTTCTTAAGAAATAACACCACAGTTAAGAAAATTGCTGTATACTCCAAACGTTTCGGTATATAGGTCAGACGCCGTTGTCAATGGTTAAGCAAAACTGACTCCCAAGATAATCACATTAATACAATAACTATACCATACATACAGGGTCTATTAGAAAAACTAAAAAGAGTGGGAAACAAATATAATATCAAAACATCATTTACAACAAGAAATACACTAAAATCAATTATATCAAAAAACAAATTACACAACTCAAAATACAAAAAATTGCATTTATAAAATCCTTTGTGAATGTAATAAATTCTATATTGGAGAAACCTCTAGACCTCTAAATGTTGGAATAAACGAACACAAAAATTACACAAAAAAATGACAATTTGAAAAATCCAAAATTTGTGAACAAGCTTGGGACCTTGGTCATAAAATACGGTCTCAAAATTCAGTTATATTACACAAAGAAGAACACAACACCTAAAGAAAACTAAAAGAGTCTGCTTTAATTTTGTTAAATGAAAACGATTGTATCGCTACTACCTCCGTAGAATTCAGTCGTTCCTGGTTACCGAAGATTAAGGAAGAAATTGCTAATGGTCATGTCCTTGTGAACAACCCAATATCGGGATAGTTCATAAGATTTTTCCTAGGTACTCCCTTATGATTTTAATGGGATCACTGAATAAATTAAATTCTTTGGTTGCATTTTTGGCGAATGCACCAAAATCTTATAACAAAGTCGCACCTTTCAAATTCCTCCAATTTGGAAGGAACTTTATGATTATATAATCTTTAGAAGTTTCTGTGCTACCCTGTATATTACAAATAAAATTATCTTAGTTACGTCAGAAATCAAATAATACATATTGTCAAATATTTTAATTTATATCTTAGAATTGTGCCTTTTTTATTGATAGTTTCTTAACCTTTGACAACGGGGTCTGACCTAGACCCTGAAACGTTTGGAATATACAGCAATTTTCTTAACTATGGTGTTATTTCCCAAGAAGTACTTAGACATTGAAAAATATGCCACAAATACCATTCAGAAAACAACTAAACAAGCTTTATTTTCATATGTATTATCACTGTAATAGTGTTTTGTTGCGAGTACCTACTGTGTGGCAAATAAATAAATACAGTTATTGAAAACGATTTTAGGGTTGGAGTTGGAGCAAACTCTCCACAACAATAAGTATACGATATATACAGTACACATATTTGTACAAAGGAAGACTCGCTGGATATACTGTAGAGATTTCGTTTTTTCACAACTGAAAGGAAGATTTCTGTATGAGACAACAAGTAATTACTAAAAAATCTAGTTCCTAATATGCACTTTAAAAAAACCTAGTTCATAATATGTACTTTAGCTTCCCTTTCAGCTGACAATTTTTCAACTTTATATGCACCTTTATAACCAACTTGTACATGAGCAATAAGACATCACTTTAGGGGAACTCGAATCTACTCAGTGTGTTATTGAAAAACTAGAAGTAATCTCTTCACATTTATTCACAATTATTGAATTGACTAACATAATATCCCACAGTCCAATATGTATACGCACGCCTCTATTATTTCTAAAAACAGTTTCACACGTATTCACTTTATTCCCATGGCAATCACGGAGAGTTTTTGTGTCATTTTCACGCTAATTTAACGACATTCATTCATTTGATTGCGAGAGAACGAAAGACTTCGTAATGTATATGTGACTATCATCTATTTCCTGATTCATCATTAACCAAAAACTAATAAAGAAATCAGAAATTCTGGTTAAACGTTCCATTCTTGAGCAACAAATCTCAGCAGGTGCACCGAGCACTATTATAAGAAGTTCTGCACCTTTGGCACGCATGACCAACCGATATTAATGGATCCCGGTAATATAAATATAAGAGCTGTTCACCTGAAATCGAAGGGAATTTTTAACGAATAAATTCCACACCATAGGAAGTAAAGGTGTAACCTTATCGCATTATGGTATTAATCGATATAGTTAGTAGCTGTGAGCTTTGAGGAAGAGCCACATGGAGAGATTTTATTTGTGCGAATGTTTCTTTTCAAATCCGAAAACTTATTAAGACGATACGACACTAAGCCGATACTGTTTCATCTTGCATGCACTAAGTGGCCAACTGGATTTAGAGGTAATGCTGAACCTAGGTGGTTTATAGTCGAAGAAGTTATCTTTTTAGCTATCCATAAATAAATTCATACTAACTTCAATGTATATTGTTCAACTGAAGATTGTAAAGTGTTCATCAAGAACTAAATAATTATTTTTATGTTTTTTGGGGCAATAACACCACAATCGAAATAAAACGACGTATATTGAAGGAAACCCAAACGTTTCAAAGTCTATTCTGAGTTCGTTCTCAATGGCTTTATATTTATTGATGTAAATTGCAAAACGAAAATTATTAGGACATTTAAATTGACATTGGAAATTTCGTTGTTTTTAGATATACACGTAGCACGAAAAATTCTAAAGATTATATGATAGAGCAAAGACCAACTGTTCTGATCATAATAAATTTGATAATAATAAATTCAACAAAGAAAAAATAATTATAAAAAATGTTCTCATTGGAAACAATTACCCTACAAAATTTATCAACAAGGAGTTTAACAGACTTGAACAGAAAACAAACCTTCCGAATCAACCCAGAACTTCTCTTATCAACACTACTACTACTCAGGACAACTACATTACAGTTACAACTATACCATATATACAGGGTCTGTCAGAAAGATTGAAAACAGTGGGCAACAGATTAATCGTTAAAACAACATTCCAAACAAGAAATACAGTGAAATCTCTAGTATCGAAAACAAAACCAACCAACAAAACCCAGAACTCAAAAAACTGCATATACAAGATTCCTTGCGAATGCAATAAATTTTATATTGGAGAAACATCGAGACCATTAAATGTACACAAGAATTACATAAAGAAACGACTATTTGAAAAATCGAAAATTTGTGAACACGCTTGGGACCTAGGCCATAAGATTCAATTTGACAATTCAACTATACTTCACAAAGAACAACATAACACAAAACGAAAAATAAAAGAGTCTGCCTTAATTCTTTTAAATGAAGAAGATTGTATCGCTTCTACTTCTGTAGAATTTAATCGTATCTGGTTACCGACAATTAAGGAAGAAATTATTAATGGTAACCTCCTTTTGAACAACCCAGTATTGGGATAGTTCATAAGGGTTTTCCTAGATTTTCTCTTATGACGTTAATGGGATCACTGATCGCTTTTTGGCGAATGCGCTATCTTATAATAAAGTCGTACCTAGGAACGCCAGTTATAAATTCTAAAGACAACTCTTTCAAATTCTTCTAATTTGAAAGCTGTTTAACTATAATACATGATCATTAGAATTTTTTTGTGCTACCTGTATATCGAATTTTCTAATGTCAATTTAAATGTCATAATAATTTTCGTTTGGCAATTTACATCAATAAATATAAAGCCATTGACAACGAAGTCAGAATAGACTTTGAAACGTTTGGTATTCCTGCAATATACGTCGTTTTATTTCTACTGTGGTGTTATTGCCCAAAAAAACATAAAAGTAATCAAGAATATGCCACAAACAACGTTTAGAAGACAACTAAATAATTATTTCAAAAATTGTTTTGTTTATAGTATAAGAGCTAGAGCAACAATTTTATTGTGATCCATAATAATTTCCGTACAACTAGTTTGTCGAAGGACACATTTTAGCAACAGGAGGCAGATACAAAACTAACATTTTTTTCTGGAAGTGGTCGGCATCCTTATAATATTTAAAATTTTACAGCATGGAAGATCTTAACATATTTAAACAAACCTACAAAATAGGTACAGATGGGTGTATACAAAAACTGGTGGACGGAATTAGTAAATTGTCTATAAAATTGATATTTTTGTATATCCCAAAAATACATACTCAATATTAATTAATTTCAATGAAAAACAAAAAAAAAATAAACAAGCAATACAATCGTCTAAAAAATATATCATTTCTCTACCGTTATACAATGAGAAAAAGTATCATAAAATCTGGAATTAATTGATTTTTATCGATTTATCGATAATTTGTTTGTTATTTTTGAGTAAGCATGCGAAAGCAAAAAAGCAAACCAAATGAAAGTTTATAAATACAAATCGATGAAGCGGTTATCAAGATACGATTACATATAAAGTAAACGCTAGTGTAACCTAGTTCACTACAGTCCGTTTTTACGACCTATTATATTCATTTAGGTGTCCGGCCTTTTGGGATTTGTTTAGAACTGTGAAGACCTTTAACTAGGCAATTTTCAAGGATGATGACGATGCAGACCCGTAAAATTGTCACGTGCATCTCTTATTCAGTAGGACGTTCAGTTCAGGGTAATATCACAACCCTTATTAAATGAGCATATCATTAGAAATATTCCATATTCCACAATTCCACAATCCGTCAATCTCAACAACCCCCGAATGTACTGACTCTGTCAGAAACAGACCAACAACTCCAAAAAGACTACCTTCTGTCCCATCAAAGAGTCACTAACAAAGTATCAGGGATTCTAACCATACGTCAAATAAAGAGACTCTCCAACACCAATCAAACTATAGACAATCTCACTGGGAACCCCAAAGACAAAGTTCCTAAAGCGGACTCTACGAAACTCTATGTCGCGATTGCCCACAAAGGTACATCGGTCGTTCCAGCAAACGAGTCAACCATCGAGTATGTGATTACCCTCTATCAATTCATAAAAGACCCGAGTTCAGCTCTAACATATCGAAACGGGCACTTTATCAATCTCAAGCACTCAATTAATTTAGGGCATCCACCATTAGCGAAGCTATTGAAATAGAAAAACTACCCCTCTGTCTCAACCGACGCGATGGTAACAGCCACTTTCGTACAGCATAGAACTCCGTAATAGCCAGACTACACAAATCAGACACACCCACCAACATCCAACTACATATATATGAACACTGCGTGTCAATACGCAAAAAGGACCATCTTCAGCCGTCGCATATCATCATATAAAAACAGGACACTCTATTAATTTTGAGGAGAGCACGATCAGCATATCTCTAAATTCATTTAGGACCTTTAGGACTCTTGAAGCTATTGAATCAGAGAAACGACCCCTCTGTCTAAACCGGCGCGACGATGGCAAGGGCCTTCCTACCGCATGAAAATCAAAACTCAACTGGAACGGTCCAACAGGCTCACCATCGGAACAAATATCACCACGCGTACTGATCTTCCCCTGTCAACGGAGCAAGAAGTATAATTATTGGAAACGATTCACTCTCAGCAATCTAGTGAGACTTGGGAAGTAGACAAATTGAGACCCCAAGTTCGATCTAGACTCTGAAATTCTTGTAATAGTTTTCTATTAAGGCTTGGGATGTTGGTCGATTAAGGCCCCGGGTTCGAACTAGACCATATTGCATTTTTTGTTTTTCTTCTTTGTCTCTTGATAATGGCTCCAGAGTAGGAGCCAAGACGTCGAGTATCTCTCAAACTTAGACGCATATATGCACTGGGCTAGGGTCCGAGTGAGAATAAAAACTTGTCGTTTCGACGCCTGATTTGGAGCCATTATCAAGACACAAAATGAATGATTTAAAAGAGTTTCAGAGTCTAGATCAATCTGGCTACTCCCCAAGTATCATTAGATAACTGAACTGAGTGTGCATCTGCAGTGCGGCAATCTCTCATTAGTCATCCGTCTCATGTGGCCGTATCACAAAAGTTCTTTTTCTCTATAGCATCTGTTCATGTTGTTTTCATCTTGCATTTTTTTAAATTCGATCTGTTTTTTAGATAATCATGTAGTGTAAGGCTATGTCATCTTCCCCAAAATGATTCGACGTCAATGAGAGAGGCGTAAATTTCAATTTAATGTTGAGCGACATGTATACCGAACAGTAGGCGTTATGGTATGTGCTGCTAGCACATAGATGTAGGTCACATTTAGTCTTTGTTCGAGACAACATAACAGCGCAACGTGATTTTCAGGAAGTAGTGGAACCGTCCCTTACCTTAATCGGCTCCTGGAACACATTTTTGAAGAGACCCATCTGAATCTAATGCCATGGCCGCCCAGTTTCCCCGATCTTTCGCCCATAGAACATGTTTGGGATATGATGGGTCTATGACATAACATGCAGGTTGCTTGGGATAGTATTCCTCAAGAAGAGCGTATAGATAACTGGGGTGGACAAACACATACTAATAAAAAAATGAAACTCCTTGGTATTTTGATTCTAATTTTAATAATTCACTCCTTACTATAGCATCTATTTTAAATCAAAGCAATATTATATTTAATCATCTTCTTTTGCGTATTGCAATTTCATTTTCATTTTCTACTTTGTGGTGTTGTTACATAACCCTTACATAACAACTGTTAAGGCGTTGTTGTTACCAGTGGGTGGTATTTCAGATAAGCAATGTTGGTCCAGCTGTCGATGAACTGTAAATGTAGTCCTCTTCAGAACTTCTTAAAGTACCTACTATTTTTTAACAGTTAATCAAATATGTCAAAGAGGTACAATGTGCTCTTCTTTATCGGCCAGTGGTATATGTAAATGAGGTAAATCCGTTAATCGCTTCCTAATTTTTCTCTAATTTGTGGTAGAATTGTATATCAAATCCCATTCTTACAGTATTGATACATCGTTTTAAGGTACTGTATATAGCCAGAAGCTATAAACTAAATTGTCTTTAAAACATAATTTAATAATCAGTTTTTTAGGCATTATTTTACAACCAACAAAAAGTGTCATGAGATATGGCTTCAAATAATAAACAACGAAAAACTTTACATGCTAGGTATGTTTATCTTTTTCTGATACTGTTACTTGTATTTCATATGTTGTTTAATTTCAGGTTATGAGAGAAATTCAGGAGACAATTTTGTATAATCTGTAGGAAAACATACTGATTATTACCCCCATATGATGACAGGTAAATGTTATGTAAGAGATACATATTTATGCTGAACGAGATTAAGACTGACATCTAGGATTTTCTCAGTACTTCCGATCTTTCCGTGTAATTACTGTAACTCCTAGGACAGAATGTTGGTTACTTCATCTGTCAGAGATATTGAATACTCTCTTCGATCTGTCATTGCTTTGTAAGAGGGTTTCATCGGATATGATTTTTGTTTCCGAAACTTTTATACCATTTCGGACCAGAAACTACATACTCGTAAAATAACAAACGTCAAATTTAGTTTAAGAAAAGTCTTCTTGTACCTGTGTCATTTTATAACATTGATGCTCATCTATCTTTATTGTATGATAAACGATTGTTGACAGGGTGTTCGTGTTAAAGACTTATCCTTCTCACGGTCGTAACATTACAAATAATAATATATTTTCTTTTGTATCTTTTAACAACAATAACCCATAATTCCTATCATACGCGATGCTGTTCACTCCCCCGAGCCAAGTCCGAGTCGGTGACAATAACCAGCAGCAAGAGGCGGCAGCTTGACAAACCGAACCGAAGCACATAAAGCGGTCTCGGCGCGCCGGCTGTCTCATAGCTCCTGCGACGCTTTTTCTTGGATTTTGCTCTCCGTCGAACATACAAGTGTCACACAAACTCGACCGGATGATGACAGCCACACTATTCACGGGCACTCTCTCGCCGATATCAGCCGCCCGTTGCCAGTTGTGTGTGTGTTTGTGCGAAGAGCGAGAACTGCTCCAACACCAACGACCTATGCAGGAATTTATGAATATTTGTACTCACTCGGCTTGAATTGAAAATTGAGGGTGATGACATATACAGGGTGTTTTGAGAAACATCCGCCTACGCTGGGCTGAGGATTTGCCATCTAAAATAAGAAATGAACTTCGTATCAACATGGGTCTCGAAATGCTAAATTTTCAAGTTTTTCTTAAATCCTGTTTATAGAATTACACGCCTTTGAGTTTTTAATGATTCTGTCATCCATTGTCGGCTGGATTTCTTACCGATTGTGCTTTCTTTGGTCATTGTTGAAAGTGGTCTATCACGTTTTCTATTTTCTGGAGGGGCAAATGATAAGATTATGTTTGAAAGTCGTCCTTCGCCCATACCATGTCAGTTGATGCTTTTTTATGTAATGATCTTTCTACTTTCATTTTACTTTTACTTCTAACCTTGTTTGAATCACACTATGTAACGATAACTTGACCCATATTTCAGGTGTTCCATATATGCAACTGCTCAGGCTTCTACCCTATATAACAAAACTTTTCTAGCTTTTTGGCCCACACTGTATAATTATTATTCTAGTCTGCGATATATTTAAATAAATGAGCCATTAACAATTTAACATTTTTTCACCACCCTGTATAATTAGAATTCTAGTCCACCCTATATTTCATGCTATCCGGTATATGATAGTAACAGCTAGTAGATCATAACATTCCTTTATAATATTTTTTAAATCTACCTGTATAGCTGTAATTATACTATATATTTCAACCATCCTATAATATGCTACTTTTGAACTTGTAAAATACTTGTGCATATAAAACAATTTTTTAACCACCCTATAAACTATCATTCCACTCCATCTTATTTTTTAACCACCCTGTATAAACAACTGCTTCTAACATATTTTTCAACCCATTTCATAACTGTAATAATAACTCAAGGAGGGAAAATCAATTCTCTCCGGAAAGACGTTGGATGACTGACCGAGTACCAACGAGGGGTCAGGAACAACAGAACAGAAAGACTTATCAATGGAGAAAACATCACATCTCAGCAGTGTCTGGACAGTCTACGACAAAAGCTCTCTGTCTACACAAGTCGATTGAGAACACACAAAACCAGTAACCAACGGAAACTCGACAACACACTTTTCCGGCAATCAGAAAAAGGGTTTTATAGAAAACTTAACAACATCAATAATAATAAAGCCCCTAGTTACCCCAGTAAAACAGACATCGAAGAATTCAGGAAACAACTTTCCACAACAATTTCCTATAACTCCAGATTAATGAGGAGGAGGTTGCATTTCAGAACTGTGATACCATGCAACACCAACCATTTACAACGGAAGACACATTCAACATAATGAAGCACCTCCATAACTGAAAAGCACCAAGACCTGATGGTGAGCAAAATTACTCGATAAAGACATTGTACCCATGAAACACTAACCGCCCTTATAAATGACATAATTACCCATCCACACAAGATACCAAGTTTCCTTACGCATGGTTCTACATACCTTTTACCAACGGATAACCTATGTACACAGGACCGAGCAAAGTACCGACCAATCACGTGCCCTCCAACCTTATACAAACTCATAGCATCGTGCATTAATTATCGCATTTTCAAACATTGTGAACTGAAGAATTACTCAACAGCAAAAGGCATGCGCGAAAAATTCGATGGGGTGCAAAGAACAACTGATAATTGATTCCCTTGTCTGCAATCAAGTCCACGCCAAACGATGAAATCTCTACATGGCATATGTGGACTACAAAAAGGCTTTTGATTCAGTTCCACATGATTGGCTCATTAATTCGTATTATTAACTTTTTAGATGATGCTATGTCCACCTGGCAAACCAAAATAGGACTGAATGCAGCCAACTGTTCGATACAAACTGAACACATTGCAAGCAGAAGGGCTATATTTCTGGGAGACTTTCTTAGCGCGCTATAGTTCTGCCTGGCTATAAACCCTCTCTCAAACAAACTGAACTCGACTAAAAAGTAACAATGGTCCACTAGATAATTTTTCTAAAATAAATTTTCTCGTCCCGCCACGTAATGATTTACATTGTACGTTTAAATTTAAAATTTTTATGAAAAAAGAATACAAGAGATAAAAAAGTTTTGAAATAAATATTTTTCTGCTACCTTTGAATCGCGATATCACTCTAATGATTGACTTTGTACCTAACGTTTATACAACAAACCATCATTTGCTTGTGAAAAGGAGTCGTCTCTTAAAGTTTTACGCATTTGTTTGAAACACCCTGTATAATCTCAAAAATGTACGAAAACGAAGTTGTTGTACTTTTAGGATAGGATATCTCCAACTCCTCACGTGATTCTGAATCAGGAAAGTATAGTCTGATTTCTGAACAAAAAAATCGGGCTCATTTTGTGGACCTGTGTATTATAGATTAATAGGCCAATCAATAGAGCAAAAATTAACTGATAATGCGTAAAAAATACTATCAAGACACCGACTGTGTCATCACATTAACAACGATTAGTAGCGCTATTTTGCTATGTTTTCCACTCGCAACTATGTTTTTTACTTTGTTATAAACAATTGAAGCAAGAAAATTACGTTTTTTTTAGCATGTTTATAAAATCAAAAATAATAAACAAATATTAATGGTGTCAACAGGTCAATTGTAAAGCATGAAAATACCAATGAAATGAGCCCAGACTCGATCCGATTGGATTATTAGCAACAGGTTAAAACAAAAAATACTGGAAAATGTAGCATTTTTAAAAAAATCGTATTTTCCTCACTTTAGAAACTGTAGAACTGGTCTTGTAAGAACTGATAGTAATTTACATTTATTTTATGTATGCCAAAACCAGGCGCTACCGGTTTAGTAGTTTTTGAACAATTTTGATATAAAAATTTTTATTCACTATTTTTGCCTTGTGCCTCATAGATAATCAAATTTCAATTTTGAAAAAGTAGAGGTGTCATTCTACAAAGCCTCTATGCTCATTTTTCACTAAATGTCTTTGAAATATCTGAAAAATGTTAGCAAACATCATAAAAAATGGGCGAGCGGAGTAGGGGAAAACACGGTTGTTGAGGGGAAGCGTATAGCAATATATAATAGACGCAGGCTGCCTGTAATTTATAAATATTTTTGTTGCTTTTGTCACTAACTAATTTAGATATTTTCAAGACCTTTTTTGACTTATTTAGTTCAGTGTTTGTATCAGTTTAATATAAACCTATTGACTTAATTCTGGGGTTCTCTACAAAATATTAATTTATTCTAAAACCAGTTAAGATTTATAGTTTAGTTGTCTATTGTACTATATTAAAGGAACAATATTATAGTGAAAATTCGTATTTATATATATATATATATACATATTTGTTTTTAAGTTTTCGCGGGCACTAAATGTTTTAGGTGGTTACCGGGAATTCATCCGCGTAGTTGATAACTGATCCCTGTCGGGTTCTCGTAGCCTGCCACGCCACACGTTGGTTGCTAGTTTGCCACACCAAAATGTTACGTAACACCAAATTTCTACCCTACCTAGTTATGCTAAGGGCAGAAGAAGGTATGTCCGGTAGTCTCAGTGAAGACGGGGGGGTTCGTTTTATTTGAACGGAAAATAAAGAGAGAAAATAAGGGCGCCAGGTAGATTCCCCTATACCTTCTAAATACACATAATCAGGACACCTACCCGTCCCAAAATATCTGCTGTAGTAATTTTTGCTAATTCGGGGCGCTAAATTTCTAAATATAAATAATAAATGTTGTAACCAAAAGGAATAATAAGCATACCACAGTTTCAAAATATAAGTTTAATTTGTGCGAACAGACTAGTACAAGGCGCTAAAAATATGCCATAGGGCACTCTATTAATGCAAAACAGTCTTAGAATGTTTAAGTTAAATATATCTAAAGAAAAAAATGAAATGAAACAAATATACACTTAAGGACAGAGATTCAAATTGTGAGATCCTGAATAACCTGGATACAAACATTTAAATATTCCTCTAATACAATAATTCTAATCAATAGAATATTTAAATAAATCGTCAATATCAAATACTACATTAATGGGAACCGATCATAATTACCTGATATTTACCATTCAATATAATTCAGAATTCCGACGTTGGTGTCATCTATACTACACTCGAGCTCGAGGGTAAGTGCAATCGATCAGAATAATAATAATAAACCCGATAGTAGGCTAATGGTCTTTACTTTCGGTTAACAAATTCTATTTTACTAATTTCAAATCAAATACGAAGATTTATATTATTATTGTAAAAATAACTGATAATGAAACAGTAACCAGATACACAAATTGTCACATCTCTGAAACCACAGCTGAAGCTGAAGTTAGAGTCTCTTGCGCTCGCTCCACCACTGGAACTCTGATGATAGAAATACCAGAAATACAGTGTTCGTGTATGCACCATCAACTAGTTCATCTGCATGCTAAGTCCATGATCGGCATGATACCATAATGCCAAACCAGGTCTGTGTTCTAGTGTCGTAATAGAATAGCAAAATATAACCCCAATCTCACTGGATGGAGAACAAAAACAGGAACGCAGCACGTAGAAACAAAACAAAAGGAAGAAATACGACAACAGTACAAAAGAAGTAGAACAAGAACAAAACCCCTATCAACCAAGGGGTTCTTATACCAAAGGTTTCATTGTGAGGGTGGCCCCAAATACCATGACCACACTGAAGAATGACGCAACAACAGAAGTTTTCAAATCCTCAATGAGAGAAGTATCCCAGCAACTAATCAACAGTACTACAATATGCTGGAACACAATGTAGGGATTTCCATATAACTCCCGAACTCGGATGGCTTATCAAAAGCCAGTATACTAGTGGAAAATCCCTTAAAAACAACTCTACGACTTCTCCAGTTAACCTCACACAATTTTCTACACGCACATCACATCCCGCCTTCTCGACGACAATGACAACTGTCCAGCAACACACAAAATATTCGATAAATCAATTCGTCTCGACAGGTCAAATTCAAACATCCTTCAAAAATAAATCAGAACGAAAAACAATAAATACGGAAAAATTAGCGCACGAACGGTAGGTTATCGATCGCTATCGGAACGGACGAATAAAAGCAACATTTTGATCGGTCTTAAACGCGTTCAATTATACTGAGTAGCTAAGGCAAAAATATAACGTAACAAGCCTTCTGCTTTCGCTTCTAGTTACTCGAATACTTGTAAATTTTTTTATAAACATATATATATATATATATATATATATATATATATATATATGTGTGTGTGTGTGTGTGTGTGTGTGTGTGTGTGTTTTTTTTATCCGAAGAGAGGGGAAATACATTGCGTACTTAGCTAGCACGTGCTAGCCGTCGTGCGGGACTCCCGATGCAATGACTTCAAAGCAAGAATAAATCGTTGCATTGAAACCAGTATACCGTATACCCACTAAAACCCTAACCTCTTTCTCCTACAACCATGGTCCCTTGCGGCACTCTTACTCAATACTACTTCGCAAGGGTGGTTCATTGCAGATGTTTACTGCTCTTACATTGAAAGCTTCTAAAGCCTACTCCTCGAACGTATCGCGGAGTTCTTTGAGGATAGTCTCCGCATAATCTGATACCAAGTTCCAGGCTTGGGGGCCCTTCAGCATGGCTTCTACTAATTGTTCTGGGACGATATTAGTCTCCAGAATCCTCTCCACTTCAGCACGTTGATCCTGAAACCGGGGGCAGGAGAAGAACACGTGTTCCGCGTCCTCTATCACGTCCGTACAGTGTGGGCAGTTTGGGGAGTTTGCCCTCCTGAACCTGTGCAGGTATGCTCGAAAGCATCCATGTCCAGTCAGGAGTTGAGTGATGTAGAACCCAACCTCCCCATGCTGGCGGTTGACCCAACGACTGATGTTAGGTATCAATCGATATGTCCACCGGCCTTTAGTAGAGCTGTCCCACCTCTCCTGCCATTGCCCTAGACTCATGGCTCTTTCATCGCTGTTTCGTGTCGGTTGGTCTTTTTCTAACTTTCTGCGATAAAGCCTTCCCCTTTCTGCAGCCAGGATGTCGATTGGCAGGGTAGAGGCAATCACACTCACCGCCTCGTAAGACACAGTGCGGTAGGATGATGCCACTCGAATCGATGAGAGCCGCTGGACTGATTTCATTTTCCGGCGGTACGATGGTAGCTCGAGCGATTTCTCCCATACCGGTATCTCGTACAACAAAACAGAAGTAGTTACTGTCTTCTTATCTGTCTAGGGCCTCCGACATTAGGCATTATTCTAGATAATGCCCCCTGTACCCCAGCTGCTTTCTTGCTGGCCGCGATTATGTGCTCTTTGAAGTTGAGCCGTGTGTCCAGGAGCACCCCCAAATAGCTGATGAAGGGCTGCGACTGTATGTAGGTGTCGCCTATTTTGAGGGTGATGGTTTCCCTTGCCTTTCGACTGCTAACAAGAAGTGTTTCGGTTTTTTGTTCTGCTAAACTCAAGTCCGCTGCGAGCATCCAATGCTGAATTGTGGCTATAGCGAATGAGAAGGTTGTTTGTATCTCCTCTATGTGCTTGCGCACTATGATCAATGCCACATCATTGGCGAATGCAACTAGCCTGACGCCCTCAGGAAGACCGAGCAGGAGCAGGTCGTTGTACATTACGTTCCATAAGAGGGGGCCAAGAACAGAGCCCTGAGGTACACCTCCTGTGATCTTATAGTCTACTTGCCCATTTTCAGTTTGGTACAACAAGATGCGGTCCTTGAAATACGCTGAAACCATTCTGCGCAAGTACTGCGGAACTTCCATCCTGGCAAGAGCCTCCAAAATGCGGCCCCAGCGGGCCGAGTTAAAGGCGTTCTTGATATCCAGGGTGGCTATTAGACAGTACTTTTTTCCACCTCTTCTCCATCTCTTTCCCGAGATAGCCTCTCTGGCGATGTTGGTAACGAGTGTCACGGCATCGATGGTTGATCCCCCCTTTCTGAACCCGAATTGGTTGGTGGAAAGTTTTGGCTCAACGTAGGGCTCCAGCCTATCTGCTATTATTCTTTCAAGGAGTTTTCCCGCAGAGTCCAACATACAGAGGGGACGATATGATGACGGTTCGTCTGGAGGTTTCTTTCCCCCTTTAGGTAGGAGCACAAGCCTCTGCTTTTTCCACTTAGTCGGAAAAACCCCCTGCTTTAGGCAGGTCTCATACATGTGTAGAAACATGTCAGGCCTATTGGCTATGGCGCATTTTAGCGCGATGTTAGGTATGCCATCTGGACCGGGAGCCTTACCGTTTTGGAGCCGGTTGCACGCGCCCATCAGCTCATTCATAGTCACTGATGGTATATCTTCGTCCCTCACCTGCCACGAAGGATAAGCGGGTAGCTCAGGCTTCGCAGGAAACAAGTGAGTGACAATGCGGTGCAATGATTCGGGGCAGTTCGTTGATGTCATGGGGGGGCCTTGATTTTATGCATCACGATTTTATACGGTTTTCCCCATGGATCTTGGTCAACTTCGTCACACAACTCCTTCCAGTAGGATCTCTTGCTTGAGAGAATGGCTCTTCGTAGTTGTTGTCTTTTGATCTCATAGTCGAGCCTTAGTTCTTCTGTTGTGACCCTGTCGCGTCTCCGTGCTGCCGTGTGTGTGTGTGTGTGTGTGTTTTTTTTATCCGAAGAGGGGGGAAATACATTGCGTACTTAACTAGCACGTGCTAGCCGTCGTGCGGGACTCCCGGTGCAATGACTTCAAAGCAAGAGTAAATCGTTGCATTGAAACCAGTATACCGTATACCCGCTAAAACCCTAACCTCTTTCTCCTACAACCATGGTCCCCTGCGGCACTCTTAGTCAATACTACTTCGCAAGGGTGGTTCATTGCAGATGTTTACTGCTCTTGCATTGAAAGCCTCTAAAGCCTACTCCTCGAAGGTATTGCGGAGCTCTTTGAGGATCGTCTCCGCGTAATCTGATACCAAGTTCCAGGCTTGGGGCCCCTTCAGCATGGCTTCTACTAATTGTTCTGGAACGATATTAGTCTCCAGAATCCTCTCCACTTCAGCACGTTGATCCTGAAACCGGGGGCAGGAGAAGAATGTGTGTGTGTGTGTGTGTGTATGTGTCTTACTGGTTTTTCGGAAGTCTCGTGTATTATTTTTTTTGTTTATTTTGATAAAAACAATTTTGTCTACGTTTCGATGACTTCTCATTCATTTTCGTCTGGACTTTACTGCTTGGTTACGTTGCACAAAACGTAACCAAGAATGTAGAATGATACCTCTACTTTCAATATCTCTATTATGAACTGATATTTGACGATCCATGTCGCCTGAAGACACACTGCAAGAATAGTGGACTAAAAACTCCATACCGCAATTATTCAAAAACTAATAAAGCGATAGCGCCTGTTTTAGTCACGCATAAGGTAGATATCAATTGAGATTAGTTTATTATTTTTCATTTTATAAACATGCAACGAACAAAACATCGCAATTTTCTTGTTCTAATTGTTTATAATAAAGTAAAAAATCATAGTTGCGACTGCAAAAGGTAACAAAACATCACTACAAATCGTTCTTAATGTGATGGCACAGGCAGTATCCTGATAGTATTTTTTGCACGAAAAAATCTCTATCGATGGGTCTAAAAACAATGACCGCAATGCATACGTTTTTGTTTAAATCATAAGTGAAGTCGGACGAATATTAATAGAATGAGGAGTGCAGAGTCATTTTGTCACAACTAATTTAAAATACGAGTAAAATCTCATTATCTCTTTCATAATTAATGTCAAGAAGAAATGACACGTTATTGCTTTCAAATTCCCCTCCTACAAGTTGCGGCTGTTTTCTAAACAAGAATCCCAATATCGATAAATTTCATAAATGAGTCGTTAACATCCACCGTTTGTTTATTCGCCCATCTCATGCATTTCAATTTATATTTATCACTTTATAATCATTTTGCGCCAATGAAGGTCGGTTAATTATTTCTGTTTGTGGGATTTTTAAAATTTGTGCAATTAAACGTGTAATTGATGTTTACATTTAAATTTTGCGCAATCTAGGAAATGCGGCAAACTATTAAATTTAAAAAAAGTTGATATTCCAATTTTTATATAATTAACCCAGGTCATTTACGAAAATACATGACAAAAACAAAACCGACATCAACTTGTTGTAATGATAAAACATGACTAATTGGCATAAAATTCAACATTTTTTATGGATGCGTTTTTGTTTTTTCACAAAAAACCTCAAAAAATCGGTAACAATTTAGTTTTTTTACTTTTTACACAAAATCCACCTATGAAACCGTGTTTGCTACTATAGGTAATGTTAAAGAGAAATGAAGAACCTACAAAATAAGCTACTATAAGCTCAACTTCGTTAATTGGTTTCTTAGATAATGGAATCTTTATCCAAAATTCCAAAAAAATAAATAATCCCTTATATATATCTTTTATTTTATAGCTAAAACAATCTTATTAACTGAAGAGGTAGATCTTCTAATACCCAATTAATGTTTTAAAAATAAATACTGTAGTTTTTGCATAATTTCAGTCAATCCTATGGAAGACATATTTTTTTGAAATGCTATATTACCTCACCGGATAACCCTATCATTGAGAATAAACTAACGTTGGAAAGAAGAAGAATTGATCTAGAGATCCCCCATCTCACTTTTCCAAAATAAAGCATAAACACATATGAATGTTGAAAAGATTTGATTATTCCATAAAAATTTATTTGGACGAGACCATTCGAAAAATTGCTAGGGTGTGGTACCTGTGTAAGTATATCCTTATAATAAATAATCTTAATGCAAATTTTAATTTTAAGCAGACACATATTTATATTTCTTGGACAATATGGATTTATGTAATAAATTTAGCAAGATAGAATATCTAAACTCCATTTAACCATAAATGATAATGACGGAGCAATAATATGCAAAATGTAAAGGCTGTGGCAAGCAATTTTTCCATTAGTATATGTTTCAATAAAAGAGCAAAACATATATACCTATCTAAGGAAATTTGGCTTGTCATTAATTAGTATTTATTAATAAAAATTTCGTTACAGGAATCTGAATTGAACAACATAAAATTGGGTTGTTAACTAATTGAAGAATACCTTTTTTTTCTATTATTAACGATTATCAATTAGTATTAGCGTTTAATTTCTATATGATAATAACATATATAAAACATTTTTTTAAAATATATAACCGACTTCTACCTATAACTAAATAGCTAAAAATAATTATAACAAAAATTTTACAACATTTTTATACCACCAAACGTCCAGTCCACCGTATATTCCAACCATCCTGTATACACAGCTGCCTACGGACCATTATCATTCTAGTTCGTCCTATATTTCAATCTTCATATAAATGCAACTCCTTATATCACTTTACTTTGTGATTTTGTTTGCTATAACTAAACACCCTGTCTATAAACGCACCATATAGCAGTTTAACGTTTGACATGTGTTGTCACTGAATTTTCTATTAGGCCGGGAGAATGTGACAACCAAAAGCACCGTCGTCGCAAAATGGAAAAATTTGCATTTAAATAGATATTTGCCTGTTGTACAAACAAAACGAGCTTGGTACTCATTGATTTAAGGAGCCGAAAATACTATGCTTTATTACCTATATGCTTGAGATGTATATAGAAAATTTTCAAATTCGCAATTAAAACTTCCAGTACCTAAAATTACCGCACTATTACGTTGGAATTAAAATATTTATGAAGAAATGTCCGTTATATCATTTCCATGAAATTTTTGATAAGAATTTTGGAATTTTCGGCGATTTTCTGCAAAACTGCAAGTTGCACGTCGCAGAAAAGTATATGAGATCACCTAAGGATCTTCCTTAATAGATTAAACGTTAAAAAACTATGCACATGCGTAAGGAGTTATCGAAAAATCGACTAAAATATTAGGGATATTGGTCGATTTCCATGCACGCATGTGTTCATTCACAAATTTTATCACTTTACCAATAGAATTCTTTTCCAAAATTTGAAGTTTCACCAATCCGGATATATACTCTATTAAACAAGACCATATTCATTCAAAACGGTGCACCACAGGAGAAGAAATCAGGTAACATACATACAAAAAAAAGCGAAAAAAAGACGAATTGATAACCTCCTCCTTTTTGGAAGTCGGTTTAAAATGTACTGAAACTGTAAACAAAGGAACCTACTACTATTTACTCTTGTTTTAAAAAATCAGTGAAGAGAGAAGGAAAATTTCCGTTTTTTTATTTAAATTTAAAATAAGTATGTCTTTTTAACCGACTTCCAAAAAAGAGGAGATTATCAATTCGTCGCGTTTTTTTTTTCGCTTTTTTTTGTATTACTTGATTTCTTCTCCTGTGGTGCACCGTTTTGAGTGAACATGGTCTTATTTAATAGAGTAAATACCCGGATTGGTGAAACTTCAAATTTTGGAAAAGAATTCTATTGGTAAAGTGATGAAATTTGTGAATAAATGCATGCGAAATCGACCAATATCCCTAACATATTGGTCGATTTTTCTAAAAGTTTTGAAGTCTGTGCCAAGCAACAATCAAAACATACTAGATTGGTAGGTAATTAATTTGTACAGAATGAGCACCTTTTAATGTTTACATTTTTTACTTCCTGGGTAGTTACCTAACAACATTGAATGTGTTATTTATTTACTAGAGTTGTATTTTGTTATAATTATTTTTAGCTTTTTAGTTATAGGTGGAAGTCGGTTATATATATTTTTTAATCTTTTATGCATATTAAAAATTATTTCTCCATCATTATCATAAGTGTCTATCTAAACGGAGTTTACGTAGTCCATTTTGCTAAATTTATTACATAAATCATATTATGCTAGAAATATAAATATGTGTCTGCTTAAAATTAAAATTTGCATCAGGATTATTTATTATAAGGATGTAGTTACACAGGTACCACCCCTTAGCAATTTTTCGAATGGACTCGTCCAGGAAAATTATAGAGAATCGCCAAATATTTTCAGTATTTATATGCATTTCTACTTAAATTTTGAAAAAGTGAGATCAGAGGTCTCGAGATCAGCTCTTCTACTTTCCATCGGTGGGTTCTTCATAATGATAGGGTCTTCCGGTGAGGTAATATAGTCTTTCAAAAAAATATGTCTTCCATAGGATTGACTGAAATTTTGTAAAAACCACCGGGGCTACAGTATTTATATTTAGAACTTGAATTGGGTATGAGAAGGTCTATCCTTTCAGTTAATAAAAATATTTCAGCTATAAAATAAAAATATATATAAGTGATTTTTTTAAATTTCGGGTAAAGATTTAATTATCTAAGAAACCAAATAACAAGATTGAGCGTATAGAAGCTCATTTTGTAGGTTTTTCATTTCTCTTCAACATCGCCCATCGTAGCAAACACGGTTTCATAGGTGGATTTTGTGTAAAAGGTAAGAAACTATATTGTTACCGATTTTTCGTGTTTTTTTTTTTTTGATAAAAAACAAAAATGCATGGAAAAAAAAGTATGTCAATTAGTTATGTTTTATCATTAGAACACATTGATGTTGCTTTTGTTCTATTAATTTTTTCACCAAAAGGGCTT
Organism: Octodonta nipae; assembly: GCA_034190945.1. NCBI lineage: Eukaryota > Metazoa > Arthropoda > Insecta > Coleoptera > Chrysomelidae > Octodonta > Octodonta nipae. The sequence goes on along the minus strand of CM067223.1, from coordinate 78,066,598 downwards.
TTTCTCTGCAAATCACCTGAGCTAAATACCAAAGGTTTGAACTGATTTATTTTTAATGTTTGAACGTTTAATTCGATGGAACACGAAATGCCCTATCTGGTACATTTAAATAAAAATTAAGGGTTCGTCTTTCTAAGTTCATACAGTTTCGTATTTTTGTGTGTTTGTCTGTCTCTTCATCAGGAATAATCTTGAAAATGACTCGATCGATTTTGACGTCATAAGCCTCTAGTAGATAAAATGAATGTTTCTGGATACTTGTCTTCACAAAAATATGTAGTACTTTGCACAATAAATAAATTATTTAAATATTTGAAAACGGTTGTCAAATCATGAAGTTCTTGCATGCATTCTTGAAAACCTGACCAGGTAATTTGACGGATCCTGTATCATTAAACGTCCACCGTAGCCTGCAGATGTTTAGTGGATCCAATCATCTTAGCCTGTAAATTAAAAAAATGCTTTAGATAAAATACTCGGTAATACCTTCGTGCAAATAATTCAATTGGACCGGCGCCTTCGCCATCTCATTCGTCACAAGTAACATCGCACGAGTATAATTTCTGTATAAATAAATATATTTTTAACTGACTTCAAAAGAAAATTAAGCAAGAAGTATGAAATAATTTTTAGCTACAATAAGATACTTTTTGTGAAGTCGGTGCCAAGCGAAAGTGAAAATATTTTGGGAAATACATTTATGAGTTGTACTTCGACTTCACAACTTTTCTGTTCAAATTGGCACCAACTTCAGAAAAAGTATTTAATTGTAACTAATTTATTTCATACTTTTTAGTTAATTTTCTTTTGAAGTCGGTTTTGTTTTTTTAACGTATTTATTAAACAATTTTTAGTGACGCAGTGGCTTAATTGGATGCAGTTTTCAATTCTAACAACCTTTCTCGATATTATCTAACTTAAGGTATCACTTTCATTTATTAGCTTGACCAACCTCGTTTACTGTTGAATAGAATAACTTGTTTTGTAGAAGTGTATATGTATTAAGAAAATTTTGTATATGATTCTAACTTAGGTGGATCCACTATATTGTAGACGATCTGAGTATCATCATTCTTTACGTCTGTTAATTATACTGACATTCATTTAATAGTCTCCCCTACGCGAAATCTTATAATAAATTTTTAAACAGTTTTAATAGATATAACATAATAGGACGTAGTTTTTAGTTATAATTAACTTTGTTTGATAACAATTTGAGTTGTTACTAAAAATTAAGATACTTATCAAAATTTATATTCTTTATCAAACCTACTACACAATTTGGAAAAGTGACATGAAGATCTATTATACAATTTTTGGGATATCTCGGAGCTAATCCAATTTCTTTTCAATTTGTACCATGTTGTGAATATTTTTTTTCCATATTTTCAATACCGGCGACTCCACCAAGGCATAAGGTATACGAGAATAGATAAAATAGTTTTTCCCCATTTTATAAGAAACGATACAAGCTGTGTTAATGAAACAATATGGGGCCAGTTCGCGATCCCCTGAAGCAGAATCCAGTAAAACGGTCGAAATTCCTTGAGCCGTTTCCGAGTAATCGGTGAACAAACATTAAAAAAACAGATATAGACGAATTGAGTTCCTCCTTCTTTTTGAAGTCGGTTAATTACAGAAATTAAAATGAAAAAATTCTTGACTCTTAAGACTCTATATATATTGCCACCTAGAAACGCCGCATAATTTCCAGTCTATTCACTATACAGGGTGTAAACAGTATGAGTTCATATATTTTAGGTGGAGATAATCCACATTAAATCAAACAAAAAACTTATAAATCAATGGTCTATAGGCTTTAATAACCAAGTTATGACAACATGTATGTTAAATAAATTATTGCCAATGCGACATCATTGCTTATCGGACGATTCACTCACTTTTAATTTTTTCTCCTACTAGTAAAAAAATGACCTTGACCACGAAAATTGCATTGCACAGTTTTGTATTGAATAGTTGTTTTGCCGACGATTTGCTTGATGTGGGTAAAAGAAATATTTAAGAAATAAACATTTTCAAGACATTATCGTAATTAAAACTAATGTTAATGTTTGGAGGTAACCTTCAAAATGTACATAATTCTTTTATGCATTAAGTTAAAGAACAAAAGAATAAAAACCACTTATGATTTAGAACTAACATTTCACAAAAATCTCTCGAGTACCTATTTTAAATTGCATACTACCAAACTAATTAATTAATTCATATTATTATTTATGTTGGATAATAAAATACCTTCTTACATAGTAAATAAATTCCAAAATTATCACAACAGATATTCAAACATATAACTGCACAAATGCACAAACTACACGTCTTTAGCCAGTTTTTTACATAACACATCAGGAAACAAACACGCCGTTGAAAATTAAAAAAATACGATTAAACTTTATAAACATGTGGCGCATCCCGTAAGCGACCAGCCGCTACGTTGCCTTATCTTCTCGGTACATTTATGTCGAGTTTTCAATTAATTCGAAAACTGACAAAATAGTTTATTAATGAAATTGGGATTAGTGAAGGCATAGAAACTCTTTAGAATTTATATGTCAAGCTTTACAAGCATTTTGCAAGCAAAATTATGTGTAGGTGACTATAAAAATAGGGGCAAAGTTTGTGATTTTCCCATTTTTTTGATAAAAGTATAGCTTTTTTGTAAAAATTCTATAAGACTTTTTGATTTGTTTTTACCTATACTGTCATTCCTCAAAATATTTGCACTCAAACCGATTACACAATTGTATCCCGAATATGACTGTCATGTCCTCATCTGCGTGACAGCTCTCGTTTTCGAGATATGACACAAACTTATCTTTTTCTGAATGAAAACCCTAGTTGGCTATGACCCCAAAAAATCGGAGATTTTTAGAGCTTTTCAACGATATAATATTTGATATAGTTGTTCATAAAAATAACGAAGTTATGGATGCTTTTCTCTCTTATTTTCACTTTTAACGTAACGTAAGTAGCCATGAAAAAGATTTTTTTCACTTTGACGTTTCCTCATTTGAGAGAAAATCCATTAGTAGTGCTGAACTGTCGATATTGACAAGTTTTCGTGATAAAATGGAATATTCTAACGAAGAAAAACTGAATATGGTGGAATGTTATATCATATGCCATAAAAATTCAGTTCGTGCAGCTGAGGAATACTTTCATAGATATTTTAATCGTCGTCAATCTGCTCTATGTACTTTTAAGAGGCTTTACGATAGTTTACGCAGATATGGATCTTTTACTAAACCACTAAAGGAACGTAATCAAATTAACAAAGCCGCATAAATAAATGTTTTGGCAATGGTAAATCAAAATCCATCTACATCAACTCGTGAGATTGCGGCAGAAGCTGGCACATCTCAACGAACTGTAGTTAAGGTACTGAAAGCGCACAAGTTCCACCCGTACAAAGTTTCAGTTTCTCAAACTTTGCATACTGGTGACGAACATCGACGTATTTTGTTTTGTACATGGTTTAGAGACATGTGCCTTGACAATCCACAGTTTCCATTAAAGGTGTTATGGAAGATGAAACTAGATTTACTCACTGCTGTATGTTCAATAGACACAATAAGCATATCTGGGCTAAAGAAAACCTTTTCCATGTAGAACAAAGACGACCCTAGATAAAATTTGGTTTTAATGTTTGGTGTGGTATTATAGGGTCTACTATTTTGGGACCTTTTATCTATGATGAATAACTTACTGGGGAGCACTACTTGCATTTCTTGCAATGCACTTTTCAAGACATGTTGCATAATTTGAATTTGAGTACTCGTTTAGAAATTGAGTGGTTCCAACATAATGGAGCATCTGCTCATAACTCGTTATTAGTAAGACAACACTTAGATAATATCTATCCAAACTCTTGGATAGGAAGAAATGGCCACGCGAATGGCCACCCCGGTCTCCCGATTTAGCCGTTATAGACTTCTATTTATGGGGTGCGCTAAAAAACAAAGTATACAAAAGACAGTTGGTGACCTAAGGGAGGCGGTATTACAAGCAATTAAAGAAATTGATCGGCGGTCTGTGAGGAAAGGTAATGTCAATCTTAAAAAGATGCAATTTTTGTCTAAATAACAATGGTGGACTTTTCGAACATAAATTGTAACCAATATTATGTACTTTCATTTCTTAAGTTTTTAGTAAGTACCTACTTATTTAGTTTTTTCGTTATCTCTGATAAAAAAATCGTTCAATGTTTTTTGGAATAGTTATTAATAAATCAATCTATTTCATGGCTAACTACGTTAAAAGTGAAAATAAGAGAGAAAAGCATCCATAACTCCGTTTTTTATAAAATCAAAAACAAAGGAGCTAGAGATTTGACTAAATCGACAGAATTTCATTTTTTCAAAATATTTACTAGATATTTTTACTTTTTACAAAAATCCAAAAGTGTCATTAAATTGGGCCAGTAAAACTGCAAATCTTTCCCAATTTAACCATTGCTCTATCTCCGCTAGTTTCCGAGATCCCCATACTGTATACTTTCAAAGGCTCTAAAAAGGTGCTGAGGTATGTCATCTTTTCTAGTATCTCACATAATTTGAATCGGTGGACTTTACCGAAAGCTACCTCTTAATAAATACAGAATAAATTGTGCTCCTCAGCAAACATCCAAGAGATAACACATAGCAAAAACATATAGTGATAGAGAGCGACTCCAGAGTTGGAGCTTTAACGTCTCCACAATAGATAAGTATACACATTATACATAGTGTGGAACAGCTAAATGAAATAAATTCTATAACGAATACAGGAAAGCGTGTTGAAAAAAATGTTTGGATATGTCGATTTGGATTTTTAAATGCTCAGTTCAAAATTCATTGCAAAATTGTTACTGGGCAATGAGAAAGACGAGTAAAAGCAATAAAAAATAATTAGATACGCCTTATTGTTCCACCCGCTAATATCAAGATTTCTAGCAAACTACATATTTTAAACGTTTATTGCTACCAATCTGGTAAACATAATTAAAACTAATTCTTCACAATGATTTCTCAACTTAATTGTTTCATTAATTAATAAATTGTTTCTTTAATGTTTGCCGGGAATTTTTTTATCCGTAAAATAACGAACTCGAACCCTCATTTACGTACCACAGTAGACAAACGTATAATAAAAAGAAATATAGAAATAACTAGGATTATTAAATTAAGTGTGTTCCGTGAAGCATTGCATCTAAGAATATTCTCATAAAAGTCGACAAACCTGTTGAGATTGATCAAGGAAAAGACAAGTTAACGACCGCCCCCGCTGGTCAAGCGAACATCTGCTAGGCTAGTATTCCATTCCATTGCCACGCCATGCCATCAGTTGGAATCGAGTCGACAGCTGAACTGAAATTCCATCAAAATACCCCAAAAGGACCGTCCGTCGTCGTTGTCGTCGTCTTCTTCGTCGTTCTCGTCGGACACCTTGATTGCCTCTTCGCCAATTATAATATTTTACGCGGTAGTGACTATACCGTGCACCGTACTTTTGTATTCTTATCTAAATTATTATCTTTTATTGCTCTTTGTGTTCCTTTCAACGTGTAATATTTTTCATTTTAATTTAGAGAAACTGTCGTGTATTTCATCGTTATAGTCGTTATATATTTTCTCTGAAATTCCTTTTTGTTTCATACGATTTGGCGGTGACAAATTGACACCGTTTCGGTGAAGACTAGCTGGAAATTTTCATAAACTTGAAGAAAGTTAAATGACTTTATAATCTCGTATGCCCACAACTGGTTCTTGGTATAACAATGACGTTCTTACCTTGTTGACAATGTTGAATATAACTGCTGATGTTAGTAATTTACAACAACGCTTTAACGCTTTTCACTTCTTTTTATTTAAATTGTGGTATTCTCTAAAATAGATTGTTGGAAACAATTAACCTTTTAAATAACAGATTGTCAAATAGTTTGTTTTAAATAGTTTGGAAACAACTATTATTTAAGATTATTTTGCATTTTCATTAGGATTTGAACTCCTCAGATTTTTCCTGACAGAGTATTTAAAATTTTAAATGGAGAAAAAAGTGTGATAAGGCAATTTCGAAAAACTGCCCGATTACTGAATGTCTGTGCAGAAATTGTTTCTCACAGATATTCCTGTACGTAAATAGGGTCATAGAAATTCTGCTAGTTAGGTTACGTTTTACATATTTACAGAGGTGTTTATTGCTTTTACTGTCAACTAGCTTGTTTTCAAAAGTGGATTACTGTTTCTGATCAAAGCCGTAATAGTGTTTGAGCAGGACTTGTTTAAACTATAGTCGATTTCAGATCCACTATTTCTGTATTTATTCGAATGTTGTTGTTCATTCACGGTTTGTCAAATAATTTAAAAGATACTTTAGGTAAAAACAAATATTAAGTTGCAGTTATGTTAGACACAAAACAAATTTGTTAGATTATTTTTAAGTTTTCTTACCACCAGCGTTAACTAACATATTTATGGAAAAATTTGAACCACAAATAATTTTATTAAAAGAAAATAAACCTTCAATTTGGTGGCGTTACGTTGACGACATTTTCGTAATTTGGGAACAAAATCCTGAAGAACTTTATATATTATTAAATGACATAAATTACAAAGAACCAACTATCAAATTCACCCTAGAAATTGAACAAAATAACAAATTGTCTTTCCTAGACATATTAATAACAAAAAAAGAATCTTCATTCGAAACAGAAGTTTATAGAAAACCTATCAGATACCTAAATTTCAATTCAAATCATCCAAATACAATAAAGAAAGGTGTTATTAAATCATTATATGATAGAGCAAAGACCAACTGTTCTGGTAATAATAAATTCAACAAAGAAAAAACTATTATAAAAAATGTTCCCACTGGAACCAATTACCCCACAAAATTTATCAACAAAGAGTTAAACAGACTTGAACAAAGAACAAACCTTTCGAATCAATCCAGAACTTCTCTTATTAATAATGCTACTCAAGACAACCACATTACAGTTACAACTATACCATACATACAGGGTCTGTCAGAAAGATTGAAAAGAATGGGCAACAGATTTAATGTTAAAACAACATTCCAAACAAGAAATACACTGAAATCACTAATATCGAAAACAAAACCAACCAAGAAAACACAGAAAACTGCATATATAAGATTCCTTGCGAATGCAATAAATTTTATATTGGAGAAACATCGAGACCATTTAACGTACGAATAAATGAACGCAAGAATTACATAAAGAAACGACAATTTGAAACATCAAAAATTTGTGAACATGCTTGGGACCTAGGCCATAAAATACAATTTGCCAATTCAACTATACTTCACAAAGAACAACATAACACAAAACGAAAAATAAAAGAGTCTGCCTTAATTATTTTGAATGAAGACGATTGTATCGCTTCTACTTCTGTAGAATTTAATCGTATCTGGTTACCGACAATTTAGGAAGAAATTATTAATGGTAACCTCCTTTTGAACAAGCCAATATCGGGATAGTTCATAAGGTTTTTCCTAGGTTTTCCCTTATGACGTTAATGGGATCACTGAAACAATAGCATTCTTTGATCGCATTTTTAGCGAATGCGCTATCTTATAACAATGTCGTACTTAGGAACTCCACTTATAAATTCTAAAGACAACTCTTCTTCTAATTTGAAAGCTGGTTAACTATAATTCATGATCTTTAGAATTCTTTGTGCTACCTGTATATCTAAAAACAATAAATTTTCTAATGTCAATTTTAAATGTCATAAATCAAATTTTCATTTTGCAATCTACATCAATAAATATAAAGCCATTGACAATGAAGTCAGAATAGACTTTGAAACGTTTGGTATTCCTGCAATATACGTCGTTTTATTAAAGAATCAGTTCTATGATGATAAACAACGCGGAAATCAGGGTACCTCCAGTTGAGCTGGATCTTGGATGGACAAAGTTATTTCTACAAGAGCACAAAAACGATATTGCAGAAAATATCCGAGTAGAAAAAACCCTAATGAACAGTCAAATTAATGTTTTGTTACAGTCAAAATTATTCTTATATCTAAATAATAACGACGTTATTAATTTGGCAGCTTATTAACGTCCCATCAAGATAAACCACACAACATAATCCATCTGCTACCAATTAAAGAAGGCGTAAATACAACAAACGAAATAAGATATTGACACGTGAAGTGTTTTAGTATTTCGACATTAGTAAGGTCTTTATTTTCACTTCACAAAGTACCTGTCTGTCAAAAGTGCCAAATAAAGGCTTTAGATAATGTGATCGGGCACACCCATTAAAATCGTAAAAACAAACATTACCAATTCATAAATAATTCATCGAGCTGCATTGGCAGTGAATATTATTTCCAATATTAAAACAGTTTTTGTTTTATGAAGTCATGTGACTGAAGCGATGAATTGAATGATAAAGCATTGATATGAATAAAATTAAGACAGTTCCTGCCGAAAAAGCAATATGGCAGCTTTTGTATTTCGAGCACATAAAATATTAATCTTTAATTGATTAATAATGACCAAAGTTGATATTATGAAAATAAAAAGTACTTTCATATGCTTTCCTGAGAAGGTACAGCAGATTTTAAGTGACATTATATTTAACAGCAAATTACTTACTCCAACACGTAAATAATTGGATCACTGTTTGCAGAAACCACATGAGTTGATACTTTCAAATTTTTCAAATTATTTACAATTTTTTCAAGTTTTTTTTTATTTAGCATTTAATTTCTTTTATACTATACCGGGTGTAAATGAATAAGTGCGCAAGATTTCAAGACGTACTTCCTCGAGTCATTTTATGACGAAAAGTTCCTATGAACATATTTATTTATTTATTTATGTATTTATTTATTTATTACCATAAAATACATTTACAGTAAATGATTTACATCTAACGTTTCTACAGAGGCAAACTGGTTACCTGTGCGTAGAACTGACACTCTACTTAATAGCTAATTTAAAACTAACTAGAAAAAAATGTTTTCTGAATGATACTTGTGGCATATTTTTCAATGTCTAAGTGCTTCTTGGGAAATAACACCACAGTTTAAAGAAAATTGCTGTATATTCCAAACGTTTCGGGGTCTAGATCAGACCCCGTTGTCAATGGTTAAGAAACTACGGATTAAAAAAGACACAATTCTAAGATGTAAATTAAATAAAATATTTTACTTTACATCTTAGAATTGTGCCTTTTTTAATCCGTAGTTTCTTAACCATTGACATTTAGTCATTTCAGTGTAATTTTTTGGTTTGAATGCTGTCTGTTTTGACATTAAATCTGTTGCCCGCTCTTTTCTATCTTTCTGAGAGACCCTGTATATATGGTATAGTTGTAACTACAATGTGGTTGTGCGGAGTAGAAGTGTTACTAAGAGAAGTTCCGGGTTGATTGCAATGGTTTTTTTCTGTTCAAGTCTGTTTAATTCTTTGTTGATAAATTTTGAAGGGTAATTGTTTCCAGTAAGAACATTTTTTATAATTATTTTTTCTTTGTTGAATTTGTTATCATTAGAGCAGTTACTCTTTGCTCTATCATATAATCAAATAATAACAACTTACTTTAATGTATTCGGTTGTTTTCCTATAAACGTCTGTTTGGAATGAAGTTTCTGTTTTTGTTATTAATATGTATAGGAAAGGTAGTTTATTATTTTGTTTAACTTCTAGGGTAAATTTGACGGTTGGTTCTTTATTATTTATGTCATTTAACAATTTACCTAATTCTTCAAAAATTACGAAAATATCGTCAACGTAACGCCACCAAACTAAAGGTTTATTTTCTTTTGTTAAAATTACATGTTGTTCAAATTTTTCCACAAATATGTTACTTAATGCTGGTGAGAGACAAGAACCCATGGCCATGCCAAAATCTTTTGGTAAAAGTCATCGTTTAATTGAAAGTATGTAGTTTTGGTACAATATGTTAGTAGTTCCATTATTGTTTCAATTCATAACTGAGTTCGTTGATTTAATAAAGTCCCGTTCTAGGAGTTGTTTTATAGAATAGACCTGGAAACAAACAATTTTAAATGTGTGGTTTGGGACTATTGGAGATCACCTAATTGGCAGATACATACACTCTAAGCAAAGAGCTGCCAGTTTTCCCTTATGACGTTATAAGATCACTGAATCAACACATAAAAAAATCTCAATTAAGGCAAACTCTTTTAATTTTCACCTAAAATTTTGAAAAATATATAGATGTAGGGCCTCACGGGAACTTTACAGAAAAAATAAGAAGTCCGAAATATTGATTTTGAGAGGCAAATTACAGAATTAAATGCAAAATATAAAATTAAAATTGTTTCTAATGCATCATCTAATATATCAAATCAAACGGCTCATTATGGCGATATTAACAAAAGTTTTAAAAAATAAATTACCAATTTTGAAAAAAAATAAAATTTTTTACACACATCATGCAAAATGTCAAATGAAAGGGTTCATTATGGGGAACGTAAATACATTATTTTCATATTTTTAAAATGAATTATTTAAAAAATATTAACAGAAATATAAAAAGCATGCTCGCCCTTTAATTCCGAAACCATACTATATAAAATTTAGAAAATAATTAGGGCTATAGGGCCTCACTTGAACTTTATAGTAAAATAAGTACAATACCCCAATATTACTTTTGGGGAGCAAATTATAGAATTAAACTGAAATTAAATGAAAGAACTCATTATAAAAAATACAAATATATTTTTTCAAATTTTTAAAATAATTTTTTTAAAGTTATTAATAAATCTATAAAACAACGACTTATTCACACACTTATCTCAGAAACTACAAGACCTAACATTTGTTATTAAAATGTCTAGGAAACGCTAGTTTGTTATTTTATTGTTTGTTCTTTATTGTTTGTTATTTAATAATTCATGTAACTCTTTATGTCTATGTTCGCAAATAACGAATATATAATCACCATAACCCCTCCAGACTATAAATCCAAATTATCGGACTGCAATATTAATAGTTTCAATAGACTTGTAATAAGCTCTCAAATTGAGACACCCTATAGACAATTTATTCACATATTCGTGATAAGCCTTTAGTCCTTGTAATGTTACGTAATAAATTTCTCTATACTAATGGTAGACAAGAACAAGTCGAAAATGACGTTTAATTAATTTTTGGATGCGGATTATGTTGTCTTACAGAAAAAGGACAAGTTGTTACATCTCTAAACGCATAAAGTTGATTTATCTATAAAGTACAACGTCTTCATTACTTTCGGCGACGTCATTTAGCGCAGACGAAAAAAGTCTCGCCGCAATTGTAATTACAGATGCAGACAAGTCAAGTGATATGCAGTTCTTTTGGCGTGGGCGGTTGGCAACATATTCGACGGTTTTTGCATCGCTCCTACCTGAACAGATGCATTTGGAAAGTGACGCAGGGAGATCTTTTAAAGGAACAATGTATCATAATAACTGTACTGTTACGAGACTTATTACGTACAGTGAGTTCGTTTGGATATTGTAATGGGCGATCTTTTTGTACATCGTCTGCGGAGATGAATCGTATTAGTATTTTTTCGGTAATGCTAAAACAAAATGAAAAAACTTCATATACGAGGGCTGCCTTTTATATTTCGGGATTAGAGAACAAAAACAAATATTAATCATCGAAAATCGCTTTATTGTTTTTCAAAATATTCCCTATGAAGATCTATACACTTTTGCATGCGTTTGAACCAATTGTCGAAGCACTTTTTCCACTCTGATTGAGGTATCTCCAAAACATGCATTCTAAACGCAGCAACCGCTTCTTCAGGTGTCAAAAAACGTTGAATATAAAGAAGTCATTTGGTGACAAGTCAGGACTATACGGCGGATGACTCATCAAATCGATGTTTTGAGTGGTCAAAAATGCAGTTGTTTGAGCTGATGTGTGAGAGCTCGCATTGTCGTGGTGAAGAGTGATCTGTCTTCGGGGGTTGATTTTCCTCATTTCTTGGAAGACAACTGGCAAACAAATGGTTGTGTATCACTCAGAATTGACTGTTCTGCGTTGTTCTAGTGGTACGGTTGCGACATGTCCAGTTTTTCCGAAAAAAACAACGCGAACAACTTTTTTTGACATTCAAATGTTTATGCAATATTGAATGTATGCTGGTCCCACTAATGTATAAGGTTGACTCAATCTCGCGATAGGTCACAAGACGATCTTGCAATATCAGTTCGCGCACAGCTTCAATGGTTTCCGGAACAACAACTGTTTTTAGACGACCTTCACTCACGAAATTCGTCTTGGAGTGAACTACGACCTCGATTGAATTCACCATACCATCGATAAACAGTGGTCCCTGATGGAGTTTCATCGCCAAAAATTAAATTAAGTTCACCCATGCTGACTTAATCCACGTCGAAAGTTGTAAAAAATAATCGCACGAAAATGGTCACGACTTAATTCCATTTTTTGGCCGAGATGAATCCTTTAAGTAACTGTAAACAACACATAGCGCTCGTATGTCAAAACATTCTGAGTACGTATAACTTCAAAAATTGTCCAATCCCGAAATATAAAAGGCAGCCCTCGTATCTGAAGGTGTTTCGGATATTTTTTATTGAATTTAATTTTGACTAACCCACGTTGGGCGCCAAATTATTTTGAACAAAGAAAAATATATTTACGTTAAAAATAGTATTATTGATTCAAGGAAACATTGTACTGAAAGATTGGATAATAAAATCTTAAAATAAAAATTAATTCGTATTCAAATTAATTTTTATTTTAAGATTTTATTTTTCAAGTTTTCAATACAATGTTTACTTGAATCAATAATACTATTTTTAACAGAAAGATATTTTTCTATGTTTAGTTTGCTTTTGTACCACCCCACTTTATATTTTATAAACCTTTTGTCATAATTAAGTTTCATTACACGTTTGAAATTAATTATGTGGTATTTATAAATATTTTAAACATTAAATATAATCTTTTGCTAATTTTACTATGCATTATTGAGGCAAATATTTGCGTTCACAGATAAAATGTTTTTAGGAGATTACCTGACATCAACACTAACGCGATTGAAAATGACTGACTATTTGACTAACCCATTTTATTCTAGATTTCTGGATTATTATTTATAATTTTTTCTTGCTGCTAAAGTAATTATAGATGCAGACAAGGCAAGTGATATGCCGTCCGCTTGGTGTGGGCGATTGGCAATATATTCGACGATTTTTGCATGTGACGCGGGGAGATCTTTTTAAGGAACACTGTATCATAATAACTGTACTGTTTGGAGACTTATTACATACAGTGAGTTTGTTTGGTTGGAAGTTGTTATTGGTGAACCTTTTGTACTACAGAAATTCGACATCGTCGTGAGGATAAGAATATAACTATTTTTTCTGTAATGTTAAAAGAGATGAAATTAAAAACTCCATATTTCTGAAAATTATTATGAATGAACGAATTTATTTTTCTTTTTAATCAACTTCCAAAAAGGAGGAGGTCATCAATTCGTCCCGTATTTTTTTTGTTTTTTTTTTTGTATGTATGTTACCTAATTTCTTCTCCTGTGGTGAACCGTTTTGAATGAATGTGGTCTTGTTTAATAGAGTATATATCCCGATTGGTGAAACTTCAAATTTTGGAAGAGAATTCTATTGGTAAACTGATGAAATTTGTGAATGAACACATGCGTGCCTGGAAATTGACCAATATCCCTAACATATTGGTCGATTTTTCGAAAACTCCTTATGGATGTGTATAATTTTGTTAACGTTTAATCTATTAAGGAAGATCCTTAGGTGATCTCATATACTTTTCTGCGACGTGCAAGTTGCAGTTTTGCAGAAAATCACCGAAAATTCCAAAATACTTATCAAAAATTTCATCAAAATGACATAACGGACATTTCCTCATTAATATTATAATTTCAACGCAATAGTGCGGGAATTTTAAGCACTGGATATTTTAATTGCGAATTTGAAAATTTTCTATGTACATCTCAAGCATATAGGTAGTAAAGCATAGTATTTTCGGCTCCTTAAATCAATGAGTACCAAGCATGTTTTGTTTCTATACCAGGCAAATACCTATTTAAATGAAAATTTTTCCATTTTGCGAAGACGGTGCTTTTGGTTGTCACATTCTCCCGGCCTAATAGAAAATTCAGTGAGAACACATGTCAAACTCTAAACTGCTATTTGGTGCGTTTATACAGAGGGTGTTTAGTTATAACAAACAAAATCACAACATAAAGTGATAGAAGGAGTTGCATTTATATGATGATTGAAGTATAGGACGGAGTAGAATGACAGTGGTCCATAGGCAGTCGTATATACAGGTACAAAAATCTTGGAAAAAAATGTGAAATGAAAATTATATAGGGTGATTAAAAAACTGTTATATGATGTGATGTTGAAATATATACTGGAGTTGAATTATATTTATAAAGTGTGATTAAAAAATTATTTATCTTATAGCCCATAAGAAGTTGCATAAAGTGTGGAGAGGAATTAATGTTACACAGGGCGATAATATAAAATGTTAAAAATGTAATAATTTATGGGGTAGCCCACAAGAAGTTATATACTATGGTTGAAATATAGGACGGATTTGACTCCGTAAATATGGGATGGATTCTACTCCGTCCTATAGTTAACAGAAGTCAGCTAACAAATTTATGCTTGTCCATGGGCAGTCGTATTTACAGGATGGTTGGTACAGTACATAGGGCGGAGTGGAATTATCTATAGTTATACAGAGTTGTCAAAAAAAGTTGAAAAAAGGTTACATGGCGTGGTCCATAAGGCATAAATATATTTTAGGCTTATTAAGTTAACGCCTACTAGTACATTTTGTTCGTAAACATTTTCCTGTCAATTTAAATGAAAATGTATCATTGTGTAATGTTGAGGCTTTTTAATTGTCAATTTTTCCAAAACTGAGTAACATTTCGTAGCCGCCAAAGAGTTTTCTAGCGGCCACGGCTAACTTGATTTTTCCAAGTAAAGTCGACATCATATTTTAATGGGTTTCTAATTGACGAATTTTTTTTCTTTTCTGCCGACCGAAGACTGGAAAATGCAGGTTGTTATGTAGAAGGTTCGCCAAACTTGGAGCGCAAATGGGTGGGCTCATGTGCTATATTATGTAGCCCTTATAACATCTAGATAGCTTACGGTTTTTGTTTTTTTTTTATTTAATTTAAACTGTTGTAACATTTTTATTTTTCACTGCATCTTCACAAAATAAATTTAAATCTACTCTATGGTGTTTGTTTGCTCAGCTGCGTTTGATATTTGACACAAATAGTTGTTTGAAAAAATTATATGAGTCCACAAATGGCGAGGTTTCATAAAAAAGTCATTAAGTTAAACACTTTATCACATTACAAAAAAATAGAAGCTCATCGAGAACTTCGAAAGCTTACAAAAACTCTACTTCAACTCCTTTTACAGCGATATATCATACGTATTGGAAAGTAATCAGTATCTTAATAAAATTTGAGATTGTAACTTACCAGGTTAGAACTACAAAAATAAAACATGCATCAAGTTGCAATAATTTGTTATAAATTTTGTTCAAACCGGCTTCTACCGCTACGGATGCAATCGAAATTCCTTTTTCTGACTCCTACAGTGGTAGTCTCTAGTCGCATTTCATCCCATATTATTTCAAAAGCAACATTCATTCTTTCTCTTAACTGCTCTTTGGTTTCTATTTCTCTCTCATAAACGAGTGGCTTGGCCCGTCCTCATACAAAAAAATCAAAGGGAGTCAAGTCTGGCGACCTTAGAGGTCATAGAGGTCATAGTATAGGGCCAGTTCTCTCAATGCACGCGTATAGGAATGAAATGTCCAGGAGCTCTCTGATGGTACGTCTATAACGTGCAGAACAGCCTATTTTTGAATATTTTGACCAATTTCCAATGGGATTTCATCTAATAAGATCGCTCTTCACGCATTGTTTGGAACGCAAGACCGACCAATAATATTCAAAAAAGTTGGCTGTCCAGCACATTATAGGCGAACTTTCAGAGAGCTCCTGGAGATTACATTCCCAAACGCGTGAATTGAGATAACACTATACTATGGCCTCCAAGGTCGCCAGACCTGACTCCCTTAAATTTTTTTGTGTGTGGACGGGCCAAGCAACTCGTTTCTGAGAGAGAAATAGATACCAAAGACCAGTTAAGAGAAATAATAAATGTCGCTTTTGAAATAATATGGTATAGGTTGCGATTAGAGACTACCACTGTAGGTGTTGCGTTCCCGCAATTTGTTTAGTGTATTGTTTAAATTTGATTGAATTACTTAATTGATTTTTAAACTTCTGCACCTTTTCCAAAACCTTCCGTCGCGCTAATGCTATTTTTAAGTGTTTTTTGCGTGTAAAATAAAGACAGTATTTCTGATTCTTGTATTGTATTCCGAGCTATTCGGACGCTTTTGATTCCGTCTTAAGACGGCCACTTTTTGTTGTTATTGTGTTACGATTTCGCGAGTTATAGTTCCTGTCGTAACAACCGCTAAACCGCTTTCATTTTGTTTCTTTTGTGTTTACAAAAGCGCATCATTTGTTGTTAAACCCGCATTTTTCAATCAATGAACTTTACGTCGCTATTTTTTGTGTAACATGTTGTCCAAACGAAGCTCTAAAAACTGTTCCTGCGCGCGGGGCTAGCCTCTGAAGAAAGAAGAACCAAGAAAACACCACCTGCAGAGCTTCGACGTAAAAGGTTAGTGATTAACTTTATTTGGTGAATTAATTTACGAGACGGCATGTGTTTTATTGCTTGTTCCGCTACAGGTCCTTCGTCAATTATATTCTTGCATTGAACCAGCATTAAACTAAAACCGCAACATCTAATTCATACATTTTTTTTGGATATTATATGTAATGTGCCATCGAAGACATTCCAGTAGGAGTCAGAAAAAGGTGTCGCCATTGCATCTGTAGCGGTAGAAGCTGGTTTGAACAAAATTTATAAGAAATTATTGCATCCTGATGTATATATATATTTTTTTATAGTTCTAACCTTTTAAGTTACAATCTCAAATTTTATTATGATACTGATTACTTTCCAATACGTATGATATATCGTTCGAAAGAAGTTGAAGTAGAGAAGTTTTTGTAACCTCGCCAATTATTTGTCTCAAATTTCAAATGCAGATGAGCAAACAAACATCATAGATTAGATTTAAGTTTATTTGGTGAAGATGCAGTGAAAAATAAAAAAGTTACAATAGTTCAAATGTAAAAATTTTAAAATTAAGAAAAAAAATTAAATTAAAAAAAAAACAAAAACCTTTAAGATATCTAGATGTTATATGGGCTACATAATATAGCACATGAGCCGACCTATCTGCCCTCCAAGTTTGGCGAACCTTCTACAAAATACCCTGTATAATGGTCATTAAATGTGCTGGATACCCCAGAAGGGGTTCTTGTTTTATCATCCACTCGAATTGATATTAATATCTCTTTGGGTCTCAGGGAGGCCATTTAAATAGACTAAATCGTGTAATGTTTTTGTATAAATTTCTTTTTTTTGAGTACCCACGTCCGAAAATCAAAAAGTCCTACATTTCTGAATAGAGAACTTGAGAAGCTACCCCTTTTAATTTCATTTTTAGGGGTAGGCTGAAGGGGCAGGTGAATAATTTTATTCAAAAAGTGTCATTTCATATATAAAAATTGATCTTTTTTAGGATTTTTATTTACACTCATAATTACGTTGAAAATTAATTTATCCATTACTTTAGGACCTCACTGTATATAGGGTCATTCCACGTCAAATCGACAAATAGCTGTACGCGACCCCCACCGTTTCGGATGAATTTTGGTGGAGAGTTTTGTCTCATCATAAAACAAAGTTCTGCTAAAGAAAAAAAATTTCCTAAGAGATATACAAAATTAAAAATTTCATTGTTTTTCCGATTTTATGAGTTTAGTTATTTAATATTTCAGAAACCACTGAATATTAAAAAAAACTCTGGTACATTTTTGGAAGACACTTAGAGGTATAAGAAAAAAAAATTGGAAAAAAAAATTTTGAAAATTATCAAAATTAAAATATTTTGAATTTTTCAAAATCGTGGAAAGTAACCATCGCGGGAAAATTCTGGCCTTAAAAATTTTTATATTATACCTCTAACATCCCTAAAGAAATTCTGAAATTTTCAGAGGGTTCTTTTTCGTTTCAAATATATGAATTTTTGAATTTTGGCAAAATAGTTTTTTTTTTTTCTATTTTTTCAAATTTTTTTCTCGAATATCATTATTCTACCACATGATTACCGAAATTTGAGGTCTAAAATATTTTCCTTATGTTAATGGGATGTAAAACCATAAATATCTCAAAATATATTATACATTTAACTTTAAATCAAAACTTAAATAATGTTAAAAGTGTCACACTCTGCCATCTATGTTCCCATCAGTGAAATCACTATTATGGATAGAGCCCATGCCAGAATTCACTAGAGGGCCCCAATTCTTATGATTATTATTACTAGTACCTGGGTGACCGAGCTTCACTCGTAAATTCAAAGTTCCATCATAAATATACATAAATCAAAATTAGCGGACATTTGCTATGTAAACTTATTTTGAACTACCTAATATGTTTTTCTTACATTTTTTAAATTACATTGTGTAATCCTACAATTCTGTATTTCAACCACCCTATATATGCAACTGCTTATGGATAACCCATTCAAACATTTTTTTAATCACCCTGGATAATTAAAATTCCACTTGATTTCATATTCCAACCATCTTGTATATGCAACCGCTTTTAGGCCACTCTACAAGCAAGCTACCCTATAATACATTTATGTCTAAGTGCTTCTTGGGAAATAACACCACAGTTTATCATTTATGTTCAAACATTATCTTAACCACTTCCTATAATTATAGTTCCGATTCACCCTATATGTGAAACTTTTTATAAGCTACCAAATATAACATTTTTGTGCTAACATATTTTATATCACACTGTATAACTATAATATTACACCACCATATGTTTTTAATTACCATGTATATGCATTTGCTTATGGCCACTCATTGTAATATTTTTTGAACCACCATGCATAATTATAATTTCAGTACATCCTATATTCTAGCCACCCTGTAAATGCAATTGCTAATGTGCTACTATATGGGTATAACATTCTGTTAAAAAAATTTTAACCACCCTGTATGTAAGCTATCATTAATTTCCAAATAAACAGATAATTACATACAATTTTGAGATATTTTTGTTTTTACATGCCATTAACATAAGAAAAATATTTTAGACGTCGAATTTCCGTAATCATGTGGTAGATTAATGATATTTAACAAAAAATGTTGAAAAATAGAAAAAAAAGTATTTTGCCAAAATTCAAAAATTCATATCTTTGAAACGAAAAAGAACACCCCTCTGAAAATTTCAGAACTTCTTTAGATATGTTAGAGGTATAACATAAAAAATTTTGAGGCCAGAATTTTCTCGCGATGGTTACTTTCCAGGATTTTGAAAAATTCAAAATTTTATAATTTTGGTAATTTTCAAAATTTTTTAAAATTTTTTTTTTCTCATACCTCTAAGTGTCTTCTAAAAATATACCAGAGTTTTATTTTTAATATTCAGTAGTTTCTGAAATATTAAATAACTAAACTCATAAAATCGGAAAAACATTGAAATTTTTAATTTTGAATATCTCTTAGGAAAATTTTTTTAAATTTTTCCTTTGGCAGAACTTCGTTTTATGATTAGACAAAGCTCTCCACCAAAATTCATGCGAATCGGTGGGAGCCGCGTCCAACTATTTGCCGATTTGACATGGAATGACCCTATAAGAAAGAACCTCATAATTTTCAAAGTGGAATCTTCCACATTTTCACCGGAATTTAGCAACACCTCTTCGTTATTCTTAATATAACAAATTTTAATCATTTAGTGCCTTCAAATACCTCGACGGATTCCAGCAAGTTTGCACCTTGCGGGTATTTATTTGGAGTTCATTATAACCATATAACTGAATATCTGATGAGCAGAATGCAGGTGAACATGTAGAAACGAAAGGGCTAATTGATTACACGGTTCGTTTATCATCTACGTGATGTTTACTTTTTTTAAACAAATTTCGATGCCTCAAATGAATTTTATTAAGACAATGATCTCTCTTGTAAATTATATGTTTGTAACTGATATATCTACTCTAAAAAAGTAAATTATCTTATAGTCTTATCAGCCAGCGATACATACATAATTTTAGAAATTAATGTTATAAAATGTTTATTTATTAAGTAACTATCACTTTAGGGCAAACTGAAAGTTCTTTCGGAAATCAACTCTTTTCAATATTTAAATTTTATCAGTTTCATGACAATCCAGTAGGGAATTTCTTTCTTTGTTTAATTTTTAAATTTGACAATTTACAATTTACATTTATATGTTTTGTGCCTTCTTGATAGTTTGATTGGGAAATAACACCACACTTGAGAAAAAAGCTGTATATTGCAAAATCTTTGATGTGGAAACTTCTTAACTAACGCCCACACTTAGACATAAGAAAATAGATAAATATGGTAGTGAAATGCGAAACTTAGACTTTTTTCCGAGAGTTCATTGCGACACTTGACCTTGAACTAGCCAAACAACTTAGTTTTCTATGTATGCAAGAGGTACCAGTTTATATATTAAATCTCAGACCATACACTTCTGGAGAGAAGCATGCTATCTCACTTGGCGAGTGTATGTAGCTCTCAATCGAACTCTTGCTCTCTCTCTCTTTCTCTCTCTCTGTCGTTTCCTTTTTCCAGTCTGGCTGAGTGAAGTCCAGAAGTTTTTCACTTTTTTACGGACGCCCTGTACAAACTTTTAGTATAGTATGAGACTCAAGTCTCCACAGTTGAAAAATGAATTCATTCATTTTTAGTGTTTTGTATATCCAATTTATGGAAACCCTTATACAATCACTCCTGATTTCACAGCAACTTTCTCCAAAACTACTGAACGTTAAAGGTTAATATTTGGTATCACTGTATAGTTTGGTACCCCGATCAGAGGTACATATCGTAAATGAACAAATTTTGATTTTATCAGTACTTCTAGGGGAAAACTTTCGATCATTCACGACTCCCATATCTGCGAAACTATTAAGTCTAAAATTTTGCACCTAATTGGGAATATAGGACGTTGCCCAAAGTTTACAGAATAAATAAGGAGAAACTCCTAATATTAACTTTGTGGGACAAACTATAGAATTAAATGAATAAAAAAAATTACAATTTTTTCAAACGCATCATGTAATATATTAAATTCTCAGGAATACAAGTATGTTTTTTTTCATGTTTTAAAAATAATTAGTTTCACAGATATTAACAAATATTTACCCGTTCCTCTCCCCCCCCCATTATCTCCGAAACTATAAGATCTAAAATTTTGAAAAAAAAATGGAGATGTAGGCCCTCACCTGAGTTTTTCAGTAAAAATAAGGAGATAACCCTAATATTAATTCTGAGGGGAAATTTTTAGAATAAAATGGAAAGTAGAAAATTTACCGTTTTTCAAATGCATCATGTAATATATCAAATAAAAGGCCTCATTACGAGAAATACAAATATATTTTTTCATATTTTAAAATAATTCGTTTAAAAGATATTAACAAAAATATAAAAAAATCAACATATTTCCCCCTTTATGCTAGGAACTATTCTAACCTAGCCTAAACTAACCTAAAATTTTGAAAAACTTAAAAACATAGGACTTGCACTTTACAGGAAAAATAAGGAGAAAACTCTGATATTAAGTTTGGGGGTCAAATTACAGAATTAAACGGAAATAAAATTTTTTATAAAGTCAAAGGGCTCATTATGAAGAATACAAGTATATAGTTTTATCTTATTAAAATAATTTGTTAAGAAGTAATTAAAAAAATATACAAAATTCGACAAATTACCTCCTATATCTGCAAACGACTAGGCCTAAATTTATAAATAAATATACAGATATATATCCACATATTTAGAACTATATTATTCAATGTATGACAGCCGTTTCGAACCAGAAGTTCTCGTCAGATACGCTTCCTTGAATGACAAGTTCTAAAGTGAAATACGTCGAATGATATAGTTCTAAATATGTGGATATATATCTGTATATATATTTACTTTTGTGTTTTTATATAAAACACTCGAACCATCTGTCAAGAATATGGTATATGTTATAGCATAGTATGCATTCATATACTTAAATTACTCAATAGACGGTAGATGTCACCGACATCTATTAGGTTCAATACACTGACTGTTGTCTTACTGATGTGTTTTACATCCAAGTATTTCACTTTAGAACTTGTTATTCAAGGAAGCGTATCTGACGAGAACTCCTAGTTCGAAACGGCTGTTATACGTTGAATGATATAGTTCTAAATATGTGGATATGTATCTGTATATATATTTACTTTTGTGTTTTTATATAAAACACTCGAACCATCTGTCAAGAGTATGGTATATGTTATAGCATAGTTTGCCTTCATATACTTAAATTACTCACTAGACGATAGATGTCACCGACATCTATTAGTTTCAATACACTGACTGCTAAATTTATAAAATGGAAAATTAAAAAGTGCACCCGTAAGATAATGTATACAATACAAGGACTTATCATAAAAATACAAATATATTTTATTTGCATTTTTAAAATAATTTCTTTAAAAGATTTAATAATTAATTAAGATTATATAGTGCTTCATTGAAAGTGAAAGTGGAGCCAAATTAGAAAATTAAATAAATTCATACAAATGAAGCACATCAGGAAGCAGAGAAAATAAAAAAGCTCGTTGTGAGAAATAAAATTGTATATTTTTTTTAATTTAAAACTCTTATATTAAAGTAATTAAGGAAAACATAAGGTCAGCCACTCATTTCCTGCTTGTATGAAACCCTTAATATGCGAGTCCCACTCGCACTTGACCAAATTATTTTTTGGAAATAATCACATTTAATAGTTTGCATTGCATCGAAGATTTGTTTATTATAAATTAAATAACTCAGTATAAATAACTATTCATCGTAGATGTGGTTAAGAAACTTACCTTATTTTTAGGGTTCCGTATATACAATATAGGGATACCCTTATAATATCACTCAGGATTTCTGCCTCTGTCACATCACAGCCATTTTCTCCTAAACTACTGGACGGAAGAGGTTGAAATTTCGTATGAAGGTATAGTTTGGTGACCCGATCAAGAGTACATATCGCAAAAGAAGAAATTTTGATTTTAGGGGTATTTCTGGGGGGAAAAACTAAAAAAATCGACCGTTCCCCCCTGATCTCCGAAACTACTGAGCCTAAAATTTTGAAAAAAATAGGAAATATAGAACGTTGCCCGAACTTTACAGGAAAAATAAGGAGAAACCGTTAATATAATTTTTTTGGGTGGCAAATTATAGAATTAAATGAAAATTTAAAAATTAAAAATGTATAATGTAATAATGTAAAGTAATGTAATACATCAAATAAAAAGTCTCATTCTCAGGAATACAAATATATTTTTTTCAGATTTAAAAAAATTAATTTAAAAGATATTAACGAAAATATACCAAAATTTACCCATTCCCCCCCCCTTATCCCCGAAACAATAAAACGTAAAGTTTTGAAAAAAAACAGAGGTATAGAGTCTGACCTGAAGTTTACTGAAACAATAAGGAGAAATCTCTACTTTTAATTTTGGGGGGCAAATTACAGAATTAAATGGAAAATATAAAATTAAAATTGTTTTTAACGCATCATGTTATATATCAGATGAAAGAACTCATTATGACGAAAACAAATATATTTTTTTCATATTTTTAAATTAAATTAATTAAACGATATTAACAAAAATATAAAAAATTTTACCCATTCCCTCCCTCCTTATCTCCGAAACCATAAGCTGTAAAATTTTGAAAAAATATATAGGTATAGCGCCTCACCTGAACTTTACTGGAAAAATAAGGAGAAACCCCTAATTTTCTTTTTGGGGGCAAATTATAGAATTAAATGCGAAATAAAAATTAAACTTGTTTCTAACATATCATGTAATATATCAAATAACAGAGCTCATTATGACTAATACAAACATATTGTTTTAATTTTTTTTTAAGTAAATATTTTAAAATATATTTAAAAAAATATTTAAAAAATTACCCATTTTTCCCTTAATTCCCCAAACTATAAGACCTATTTTTTTTATTTACAGGAAAAATACGAAGAAATATTAATATTGGGGGCCAAATTATAGAAATAAACGGAAAATGAAAAATATTTTTTAACGTGTCATGCAATATATCAAATGAAGGGGCTCATTATGAGGAATACAAATATATATTTTTCATATTTTTAAAATTAATTGTTTACAAGATATTAACATTATGATATAAAAAAATCTCATTTCTCGCTTTATTTCCGAAACCATACTACCTAAAATTTTGAAAATAATTAGGGGTACTGGGGCTCACTTGAAATTTATATGAAAAAATATTAGAAAACCTCCATGGTAATTTTAGGGACAAATTATACAATTAATTAAATGGAAAATAAAAATATTTTTAAATCATTTGTTTAAAAGATATTTGCAGAGATATTAAACATTGACTTAATTCCCATTCTAGAAACTGCACTATTTAAATTTTGAAAAATATATTTTATTTGTATTTTTAAATAATTTGAATAACAGATTTAATAATTTATAATTTAAAACTTATCTTCCAAATCTATAGAGCCTCAAAATTCAGACAGTAGATTATAAAAGGCTTGCCTGAAAGTTTATTAGTAAAATAAAACTCTAATGTTAATTTTTGAGTGTAAAATTAGAAAACTATATACAGCGAATCTTGAAGGTGGTACGGA
Organism: Octodonta nipae; assembly: GCA_034190945.1. Lineage (NCBI taxonomy): Eukaryota > Metazoa > Arthropoda > Insecta > Coleoptera > Chrysomelidae > Octodonta > Octodonta nipae. The sequence continues at coordinate 78,041,729 of CM067223.1, read as the reverse complement.
ACCCTTAGTATGCGAGTCCAACTCGCACTTGACCAAATTATTTTAATATTATACCAACTTCAGTTATAACCGAAAGTGGATGACAGTTTATTTCTACACAAAATATTATTTATAACTTTTCAGTTCAATATTTTAAAAATAAAACCTTTTAAAAATAAAAAAGATACAAGTATTTTGCATTTATTTTATTTCAAGCTGTAGTGGCAATTCAAATATCTGCTACCCTTAAAAATCTGAAGAGAAATACTTCATAGCTGTCAAATAACTGTTATACCTACATAATTTTTAATAATTATACGAAACGAAATTTTTGCTACTCTACATCTACAACAATAAACAACCTTTGAACATGTAAAACCAACAGCATTATTTTATTAAATGATCATAAGTCATATTTACATTATGTTTAAAACAAACCTTTTGTGTTCAGTTATATTTAAGACGATTATAATGCTATATAAACAATTTACCGCTGCGACCAAACAAACCAGATTGTTAAAAAACAATTTAAATCTATTTAAATATGATAATATTTGAAATAAAAGACGTTTTCACTGATAAACGAAGTCTGTCCTGTCTGACGCAAACGATGTATTCAGTTTATGGTAAATTTACCAAAGGAACATATTATCAAATATGTGCCGCAGTAATTGGTAAGTTTCAGAAAAACAAATTCTCTTCATTTAATTTTGAGATTTCCAATATTTAATACTTCCTGTACTTACCTATTTAAATTAGATATTTTGTTAAAATATACAAACTTCTTCAAACGAAAACGATACTCGTTAGACGTTTTAAGGAAACTTAACATGAAGGGGGCTTCAAAATTTGATTTAGGGAGTTTTCGCATATGCTCTTTTGCAACTAAAACAATTTCAACAGTCTGCTACTTCCATTTATATCAGAAGTTGTATAATGAATTAATAGACTATAGTTGTTTTAAAAGTAGTAGTATTTATGTTTATGTTTTGTTAATGCCAAATAAGAAAAAAATTGAATAATTTGGGATTTTCACTCAAAATATCCTATTTTGTGATATTTGCCTTAAAACAGAGGTCATTTGAGACTGAACGATGGAAGAGGAACGTTCTTGTTCTTACTAAATAAATTTCCCACCTCTCGTTATTTCCGTGTCATTGTTTCTTCTTCTTTGTGTTATTCTTAGTAATGGACATTAATTTCAGGAGATTTAAAATAATTGTCACTATTTTGTTTCAATTCAAGTATTAATCCCACTGTGTAATTTAATTCTCAATTTAAATATAAGTGCAAAGGAACACATTTCCTAAAGTTATTAGCTGTCGTAATATAGTTTAATCTGTTAGTTTAAAGTTGGTAGACAATGTAACTCGTTCCTCGAAGTTTCCTTGGACTTCCATCGTCTTGAAGTGGTTGTTCTCACAACGTTTCAATAGCTGTGTATCTGCTATTATCATCAGGTGAATGAGGATCATTAAAAACCTATGCTTATGAAAGTTGAAGGTGGGTAAAATTAAGGTCTATCGAATGACAACATCAAAGTTGTAAAATATTGTTTTGTTGCTGTCCAGATTGCAAAAAACCTTTGACTACTGAGTAAGTAATTAATTATTGCAAAAACTATGCTTTTTGAAATGTGCAAAGCAACATAAAACAATTTTAAAAAATATATAACCGACTTCCACCTATAACTAAAATGGTATAAATAATTATAAAAAAATATAAATCTAGCAAATAAATAAAACATTTAATGTTGTTAGGTACCAAGCAAATCTAAAATCCTTCATTGCGTACTTATCTACTACTTCATCAAATTTGATTGTTGTTTGGCACCGACTTCAAAAATATACTAGATTGGTAGGTAATTAATTTGTACAGAATGAGCACCTTTCAATGTTTTTTTTTACTTCCTGGGTAGGTACCTAACAACATTGAATGTGTTATTTATTTGCTAGAGTTATATTTTTTTATAATTATTTATAACTTTTTAGTTATAGGTGGAAGTCGGTTATATTAAAGAAAATGTTTTATTTTCAACTTTTTAGTTTATTTGAACTTAGGTAGTTTTCATTCTTTGTTTTTTATTTTGTATGTATAACCTTAATAGACAGGACCAGGTAACATCGAAAGCCTCAACATTACACAATGATACATTTTCATTTAAATTCACAGGTAAATGTTTAGGAACAAAATGTACTAGTACGCGTTGACTTAATAAGCCCAAAATATATTTATGCCTTATGGACCACGCCATGTAACCTTTCTTCAACTTTTTTGGACAACTCTGAATAACTATAGATAAATCCATTCCACCCTATGTACCAACCATCCTGTACATACGACTGCCCACGGACAAGCATAAATTTGTTAGCTGCCTTCTGTAAACTATAGGACGGAGTAGAATCCATCCCATATTTACGGAGTCAAATCCGTCCTATATGTCAACCATAGTGTATAACTGCTTGTGGGCTACCCTATATGATTTGTATACGTCCACATCATATAACAGTTTTATAATCACCCTATATAATTTTAATTTCACTTTTTTTCCAACATTTTTATACCACCAAACGTCCACTCCACCCTATATTTCAACCATCCTGTATATACGGTTGCCTATGGACCACTAACATTCTATTCCGTCCTATATTTCAATCATCATATAATTGCAACTCCTTCTATCACTTTACTTTGTGATTTTGTTTGCTAGAACTAAACACCCTGTGTATAAACGCTCCAAATAGCAGTTTAGAAGTTTGACATGTGTTGTCATTGAATTTTCTATTAGGCCGAGAGAATGTGACAACTAAAAGCACCGTCTTTGTAAATGGAAAAATTTTCATTTAAATAGGTATCTGCCTGGTATACAAACAAAACGAGCTTGGTACTCATTGATTTAAGAAACCGAAAATACTATGCTTTGCTAGCTATATGCTTGAGATGTACATAGAAAATTTTCATATTCGCAATTAAAACCTCCCGTGCCTAAAATTCCCGCACTATTACTTTGGAATTAAAATATTTATGAGCAAATGTCCCATATGTCAATCCGATGAAATTTTTGATAAGAATTTTGGAATTTTCGGCGATTTTCTGCAAAACTGCAAGTTGCACGTCCCAGCAAAATATAGAGATCACCTAGGGATCTTCCTTAATAGATTAAACGTTAAAAAACTATCCACATCCATAAGAAGTTTTCGAAAAATCGACCAATATGTTAGAGATAATGGTCGATTTCCATGCACGCATGTGTTCATTCACAAATTTCATCACTTTACCAATAGAATTCTTTTCCCAAATTTGAAGTTTCACCAATGGGGATATATACTCTATTAAACAAGACCATATTCATTCAAAACTGTTCAAAATAGGAGAAGAAATCAGGTAACATACATACAAAAAAAATACGCCACGAATTGATAACCTCCTCCTTTTTGGAAGTCGGTTAAAAAGAAAATGTGTCGATTCTGTTCCATAGATCTTGCTGTTACCTAGAATTTTTGTATTCATGTATTTCCATTACAACCTATTGCTCAAGTAAAAATATTGATTTTTAAGATTTTGTTAAAACAAAACCTGATTTTTATTTAATATTTTTGATTTTTTAACAAGCAAGAAAAACAAGTGAAAAATTTATAGATTTTCTTGTCACCGAAAAAAATTATCATTATACTATTTAGGCTATAAGAAGGAGCGCACTAAATTTTTTATTACATATAATATAACAATGTATCGGTCTTTCACTGCCTCTTCGATATTGTAACAAAAAAGTACAGATCTATATTAAAAAATAACGAACATTTATTTTTTTCAACGATAATGTGAAAATGTTATTCCTGGAGACAAAAAAATATGGTGAAATTAAAATAAAAACTCATAAGGCCGAATAACTTGAGTGATATAAATTCTTAAAAGAAATTAAATTCCCTACAATAAAGCACTCTTAGTAAATTGACATAATACGAGTTTTCTTGTAATCGTGCCTTAAACATTAATTTATTTCCTCAATTTTTTATTTCGATTTCTACAAAAAATATTTCTTAACATTTTTTATTAAACTAACGGTCGCCCAGTGGTCGAAATTCGACCCTAATTCATTAAAATTATGAGTTGACGTCATTTTGTCTGTATAAGATATAGAGTTGAGGCGAAATTAGAAAAGAAGGCCCAGGTCTTTGCTATCTCTATTATTTCATTTGGATTACATTTATAGAAATAATTCACGAAATAATTTTTTATTTATGTATATAATTATAGGATTATTTTTACATAAATATGTCTATGCAACATGTTCGATCTAATTTTTTTTGTAACCAAAAACCCAATGAAAACTCTAATATTTAATGACATTTCCATTATCCGCTGATTGATGATTTGTTGCACGACACCTTCGGAATATTTTAAAAATTATATTATATTAATGACAGAATTATAATCACAACAAAAAACTACAAATATTATTTTCTACGAAAGTTAGTACTACTTGTCCGAAAAATCAATACTGATCTATAATTTACAACACTAAATATTTTCCTATTGAACTATAGGGAACTCCAAAGATAGTAAATGATGGTCATCACTTGGTCTGAAAGAGCGTTACCCAGCCACTGCCGTGTTTATCATTTCAAAAAATAAACTAGCATATATAACTACGCAGTGGTTTCTGTTGTCGTGTAGAGCGTTTTGAATTTTAAATTTATTTAACATTTAGGTTGTAAATTTTAAAGCCAGCAGTGTACGATTTCAAAAGTAATATGTATGTAAAAAATATATTTTTCTCTAGAATAAATAATAACTTTACCCAATATATTCAAACAAATCTTTAAAATGTTTTTAACAGTCAGAACTTTGCAGCAATGGGACCATGTAAAATTAACTATAAGATACCCACATTGTCAGAAAACATGAATTTTTAGTAAGATTTTTAATATAAAATAAATTTGGTCAAGTGCGAGTTGGACTCGCATACTAAGGGTTCCATACCACCTTCAAGATTCTACTATTCCAGTTTCAGACAAGCGGGGAATGAGTGCATTTTCTTATAGCGTTTTAAATTTATAAAAAATATACTAATTAGGCCCCCAAAAATTAACATTAGAATTTTATTTTACTAATAAACTTTCAGGGAAGCCTTTTATAATCTACTGTCTGAATTTTGAGACTCTGCAGATTGGAAGATATAGGGCAAAATAAGTCAAGTTTTAAATTATAAATTATTAAATCTATTATTCAAATTATTTAAAAATAGAAATAAAATATATATTTCAAAATTTAAATAGTGTAGTTTCGAAAGTGGGAATTAAGTCAATGTTTAATATTTTTGTTAATATATTTTAAACAAATGATTTAAAAATATTTGTAAGTCACATAACGAGCCTTTTATCTGATATGATGCGTTTGAAAATTGAATTTTTATTTTCCACTTAATTGTATAATTTGCCCCTAAAATTACTATGGGGGTTTTCTAATAATTTTTCTTACAAATTTCAAGTGAGCCCCAGAACCCCAAATTATTTTTAAATTTTAGGTAGTATTGTTTCGGAAATAAAGCGAGAAATGAGAATTTTTTATATCTTTATGTTAATATCTTGTAAACAATTAATTTTAAAAATATGAAAAATATGTATTTGTATTCCTCATAATAAACTGTTTCATTTGATATATTGCATGATGCGTTAAAAAATATATATTTTTTAATTATATTTTAATACAATTATTAAAAAAATAAAAAACATATTAGTATTCGTCATAATGAGCCTTTTGATTTGATATATTACTTGATACGTTAGAAACAATTATAATTTTTTATTTTCCTTTTTTTTCGGAGATAAGGGGAGGGGGATGGGTATTTTTTTATATTTTTGTTAATATCTTTTAATTAATTAATTTAAAAAATACGGAAAAAATATATTAGGGCTTATTATGACGAAAAGTAATAATATATAGTTTCGGAGATAAGGGGAAGGAATCGGTAAATTTTGGTTATTTTCGTTAATATCTTTTTAATTAATATTTTTTTAAATATGAAAAAAATATATTGGGGTTCCTCAGAATGGGACCTTTCATTTGATATATTACATAATGCTTTTGATAAAAAAATTAATTTTAAATTTTCATTTAATTCAATAATTCCCCCCCCCCAATTGATATTAATGGTTTCTCCTTATTTTTCCTATAAAGTTCGCGCAACGATCTATATTTCCTATTTTTTCAAAATTTTAGGCTCAGTAGTTTCGGAGATCAGGGGGGATGGTCTTTTTTGTTAGTTTTTCCCCCCATAAGTACCCCTAAAATCAAAATCTCTTCATTTACGATATGTACTCATGATCGGGTCACCAAACTATACATTGATACCAAATTTGAACTTCTTCCGTCCAGTAGTTTAGGAGAAAATTGCTGTGATGTGACAGAGGCAGAAATCCGGAGTGATATTATAAGGGTATCCGTATATTGTATATACGCAACCCTAAAAATTTACCAACATAGTAACCCATGACAATTTCTGTTTTATGTAGAAAATATAAAGAAATAGGAATCATATACTGTTAATTAATAGTAGTTAAAAACAACTATTTTTTCTATTGAATTAAAATTGAAATCTTGAAAATACTTTGAAATCTTGTCTTACTGAATTGAAAACTTTCAACCTAATCGCTACAAAACTAATGAAGTGTCAAAATTTAAATCAAATTTCCGGTAGATGGCTAAGTATTCAGTGTTGCCAGATCTACCCATTTATTGTGAATTTGTGCATAATTTCACTATTTTCTGTAATCTTAGTTAAACTTATATGAAAGTTACCCCACAAAAATAAAAGGACTCTAAATTAAAAGTATAAGGTTTAAATAAAGAAGATATCAGAAATAAATTGATGAGGTGCAGCATTCTGATTTTAGTTGACAAACCATATTTACAATGCTATGAAAGTTTCAAACTGCAAACTTGAGAGCGCCCAATAAACGGCGATTATTATGTATTATAATTTTTCGTTGGTTTTATTTCAATAGCATGACTATTGTTTTACATTTAGTTTAGTTTGTCTTTCACATTGGAGTCAACCTATCTTATGATTTTCTCTCCAAGCAATCTGGCGGCACTGTTTGGCATTGACAGTATGCATGTAAATAATGATTTTTTTATTATTTTATTATTTAATTATTGAACCAATATTATAAATTAATTTTAGCATCCTGTCTATAGCTACTAAACAAAACAAAAATAAAGCAAATAGGTTGAGTGACAGAGGAGAAAATGCTACCTAACCATATTGTTGCCTATTTATATATAGATTCACCATTTTTTTAGTTATTCGTTATTCAAAAGAAATTTGGAATTTAATTTCATTGTCGAATAATGTTGATGTTAATAACCTTTTTGTAGAGTATTAAACTTCCTTCAAGAGTAAGTATTTTGATCAATAAAAATATGGATTTTTATGGTATAACTAAAATCCAAAATTGAGCACTGGCTGAATGTAAACACTGTGTGCTGCCAGTACTTTGACTTCCATACAGAAACCGCTCTTTTGAGTAACAGGGAGTTGTAGCAGCTTTAGAGAAGTGTAGTGTTTACATTCTCGCACTGCCTGCTTCCATGCCCAATTCCCTGCTCACTAAGGCATAATCTAAATGAGTCATTATATACAGTTCATTTGTTTTTGGAGACGTCTTTAGTTTGCCGCTCTAGATGGTATTTGATTTCGGAATTACGTTAACAAAACTGTTTTACATTATTGAATGTTCAAGACAGCCATGAAGATGAATTTTTTATCTTCAATCGGTTTTGTTTCGTATTCGCAATATTTTATCAGAATTATTAACTTAGAAGGTTTCTTAATTTTTGGCGGAGTAAAATGAATTTTATAACATTATTTTACATTTATGCTGATAAAACTTTGCGATTACGAAACCAAAACGGCTGAAGATAAAAATGGCATCAACAATGACAGTCTCGAAAACTCGATAATGTAAAAAAGTTGACGTGATTCCGGAATCGAATACAATCTAGACTGGCAGACCAAAGAAAATCTTCAAACGAATGAACTGTACATAAGACGCGGCTGCTTCGGACGAGGCAATTTGATTTGTAAGCGTGTCGGAAATCAGCTGATAGTCTTTATCACTGTGTTTGGTAAATAAGAGATTTTATTTTGGTAAAAAAAAGACGTTTTACGTGTGTGTGAATAGAACCCACAGATCTGTTGCATTATATTATAACGATAATTAAAATATTTTTGCAGGGAACCTGATGGCAATATCAGATGGCATGACAGTAGGATGGACATCACCAATGATACCTTACCTACTAAGTGAACAAAGCCATTTGAAAATAACAAGACACGAAGCTGAATTCCTTGAAACCTGGTTACTGCTTGGATGTATAGTAGGACTTCCGTTTACGATTTACTTAGTAGACAAGATAGGTAGAAAAAAATCCCTACTTGCTGGCACCGCAAGCCTGCTTGTAGCCTGGGTGGTCATAGCTTTCGCCAACCGCATTGAATACATTTACGCTGCTAGGCTATTAGCTGGTATGGGTGGTGATATGGCATTCGTCGCTGCCCCGATGTACATTGCTGAGATAGCTGACCAAAACATCAGAGGATTTTTATCCAGCATCATATACCTCAATATGCTAATTGGAGTTATGCTGATCTACGTGCTCGGCTGGTATTGTGCATTCTTTGTTCCGTGTTTAGTTGGTGCGATTCTTCTTACAATTGAACTCGTTATATTTTCGTTCTTACCAGAAACTCCACACTTTCTTCTAGCACATGGTAAACAGGGAGAGGCAAGGGCCTCGCTGTCAAAATTTAGATACAATCAAAACTACGACAAAGAATTTGCTGAAATCTCTGCAACAATCCAGCAAAGAGACCAAGGAAAAGAAAAACTGCAATTTACAGACATTTTCTTTGTCAGAAATTACAGAAAAGCGATGTTAATAATGACAGTGCTGAATTGTGCTCAGCAGTTGAGTGGCATAAATGTCATTCTGATGAATATGCACGAGATTCTCGCAGCAGCAGGATCCATTTACATGGAAGCTTCAACAACAGCTATTATATTTGCTGCGTTAATGTTTGTAGCTGCTGCCACAGCTTCGGTTACCATCGACAAATTCGGACGTAAAAAACTTTTGGTTTACTCAAGCATTCTAACAGGATTTTGCTTATTGGCACTTGCAGTTTATTTTCATATCAAGGTTTCTGGTGGGGAATACCAGAGCATCAGTTGGATTCCTCTAGTTTCAGTAATGGTATACGGATTGGTTTATAAGTATGGACTCGGTATGGTTCCAATAGTACTAACTGCAGAAATTTTTGCGCCGAAGTTCAAAGCTGTAGGAATGACACTGGCAGATGGAATTTATGTTTGTATGGCAATAATCTCGTTGCAAATATACAATTTCCTCTGCGACTACGGAGGGATGCACTTACCGTTCTACGTTTTCACTTGTTGTGCCTTTGTTACGGCGTTTTTTATTATTTTCTTCATTCCTGAAACTAAGGGGAAGAGTTTGGATGAAATACAAGCAATACTTAGGGGAGAATATAAGGACAAGGATGTCTCTACAACATGACAAATTTAGTATTTAATTTATATTATATATTTTTCTTTCAAATTCGCTGGAGATCAAAAAAATCTAACACTACTAGGGACAAATTATTTTGTTATTTAACGAGCCATTATGATAATCGAAGTAAGAAAATTACAATAATTAGCTTGCCCTTGGTTATTTATGCATTCACTTTTTCTATTGGGTGTTGATAGAACAAGTTGGCTTGTATTATCATATTGGGGAATGCTTTTCCAAGCGCTCCTATAGGATGACGCAATAACTAAAATATACCATATCCTACATGTGTTCGATGCGGGGACAAATGAGCTGATCTTGGTGGATATATCAGGGTGGCTATGTCATATTCCCCAGAAGTATCTGGTCTGGGATTCACTTGTTTAAAAATTGCAGTTGCTATAATTTGTAAGTAGAGTTGTAATACTGGTCGACAGACTGCAGTTAATGAGAACTAGAGATGATCTACTTCACATATAATGGCTTCCCATGCCATGACGCTTTGCTGCCTTGCTGTCTGACGTTTAACAACGAAATTTGTTGTTCATCATAGCAGTTTAAAGAAAACCTAGATTAGTCACTGAAGCATGTGACATTCCTTTGATCATTCCAGGTTTGTCGAGTCACCACTTATATTGCGATGTTAAAGATAGCACAAAGGGAGTTGGTAAGCTATCAACCCCAATCCAAGTTATCTTTAATTGGCATTAATCCTGGAGAATATCAATCCTAGAGCTGCATCTAGATCTCTGTTATTTGCCATACATTATCCTGTTTATTTCTTAGAGCTAAAAATCTACCACCGTTCACATCACAGTTGTGTAATAATCAAGAACGTCTAGTCTGCACGATTCCGATAAATCTCATAACTGGACCACCTGGAATTGGCATTAATTCTTTGTGAAAATTCCCTTCAACCAAAACCAACTTTTTATGTACCCACAATGTGCCCTTTTGCGAAGTCGTTTAAATGACGAAACTGGTGACTACCACGAATTCTTCTTCTTCATCTTCTGCTTCTTCTAGCGCCACAACTATGCATGAATGTTGGCTAACTGCTGAATATTTCTACAAAAGACACAGTCTTCCATCACTCTATGATCAACCGGTATATTTTGCTATGATGTCATTTCAATGCCTACAGGGAGGGGGCATGAGGTTTTTCCTCCTCCCGTAGCATTCTTACAAGTCTTGTAAATTGTTGGCATTTTTTGCAAACTAAAAATCTTTAAAAATAATCTATATTATCTTTATGTCACTAAGCAACAAATGTGACCACAAAACAACTGCTAAAAAAGAATATTTTGTATATATAAAAAAAATGTAGTGTTTCATAGGAGATATGGCATGAAACGAAATAGTTTGAATTTCAATTATCCACATACAAGGTGTTGCATTTTCTTTTGTTCTCCAGTATAAATAAATTTATTTTCACACTAATATGTGTAAATTCTAAGTAAATTATACGACATCATCTACAGAATATGTCGAAATTATTATTATTATTTATATTTGTATATAAAACTGATTTCGAAACAATTATTTTTTTCGGAGTAAATTGTATTGTACTAAAACCCAAAGACAAGTATAAAAAATTGCTGGCTCCGTATTTACCTGGGACAATCTTCGAATCTACTAGACCATTTTCAACTGGACTTTCATAAAAAGACAATATAATAAGTGCAACAGGCTACTTTTCTTCCAGGTGATATTTATAATCTTTGAAATTACGAATTGTATTGGAAATATCAATCCTCTATTGTCGTATGGACACGTCTGGGTAGTCATTTGTTAATATGGCGAACGCAAAAAATGCCCAAAGATCCAGATCAGTAATTTTCAATAAGTTCAATTAATTATCGCAAAATCGCATCAATATATAGTTACTCACGGACAAAGAGATTGCAATACCTAGAAGGAGATGTTTAAATTTAATATTGTTTTAGTGAAACAAAGATGCTATAGTAAGGCGTAAATGATTGAAATTAGAATAAAAAATACCAAGATGTTTAATTTTTTTAAAGTTTGTTAATAATGTGTTTGTCCACCGCGGTAATCTATAAACTCCCCAACACGTCTTGGCATGGATTCAATAAGGTAGTCAGTCTATTTCTTCGTACTTTTCCAAGCTACCTGTATTTAATGTTTTAGAACCTTCAAAGTCCGTAGGAGCTGAGGCAAATTTCCGAGCCTTCTACCCATCATATCCCGAACATGTTCTAGGGGCAAAAAATCGGGGGATCTGGGTGGTCATGGCAACAGGTTCATATGGATCTCTTCAAAAAAGTTTAAACTAACTTGAGCAACTTGAGGCCGAGCATAATCTTGTTCAAATATGGTAAGGGAGTATATACGGCTCCACTACTTCCGGAAGATAACTTTGCACATCAAATTGAAGTTCTTCTGCCATCATGTCACCCAAGCATGATCGAGATTCATCAGAGAAGACGACCTGATGTAATTCCACACTCCAATGTTGTCGTTCTCTGGATCTGCACCACTGTAGTCGCTGCTGCCGATGCTCAGTGGTCAGAGGTAGCACAAGATGAGGTCGATAATATACGAAGGTATACCGTTCCAACATTTACAAGATGGCCTCTTTCTCCTAACTACTCTTCAGTCCAATTTCGACTTGTCGATAATCGGTCTCTAACAGTCTTAGACAACGATCTTGAACCTCATTTGTACCCCTTCGACGTCCAGTGTCTACTCTTCTTGGATTTTGGGTATTATCAAACCACGCTTGACAACAGCTCATAAAAGCAGTTGGATTTTTGTTCGTGGTTAGCGATTTATCGAAATGAAAAACCCTCAAAAAATGTAAACCAGTAATTCGGCATCTTTCCAATTCACTTAGTTGGCGATACATTCAGCGGACATGTACTCTAGGCATTTTCAAATTATTAAACATCGATTATTTTGAATCCAATCAAACAGTTTGATTTTGGTAAATTAAATAAAAGTGCAAAAAAATGACTTCAGTATTAATTATTCTAGCATCTGAATCTAGGTTTACAAAAAACAGGTAGTGCGATTTATTTGTCAGTGAGTATATTAAATAACCAATAACTGAAAGCAAAGGTCGTAATTTTATTTGATTCCAGTTTCCCAAAACAAATTATTTTAACTAGTGGTCGCCCATAGGTCGAAATTCGACCAGTCATTTTAAAAATTTCAATCTCTGCACTTTTTGGTGTACCTATGCTAAATAGTTCACTACCATATTATAATTTAGTAAAAAATTATTTCGCCAAGGATAATAATGTACGAATAAAAAATAATATACGAATTTTCATGCCCTTATACTATTATTTAATAAATTTACAATACAAATACACTTCGAGAATTGTAAACGTCATTAAAAATCAAGAATTTATAAAAAGCCTTGATTTGAGTTATTAGAAAATATATGAAATATTTTGAATGATAACCATAATCGACTCACAAGAAAAAGCCTTACAGCTGACAATGCCAATAGTGTTCGACAGCTTATTGAATGTGAGCGTGGAGGAATTTCCTCAGAATTGGATGTCAGCTAGGGAAATGTTCAATCAATTATCATTGATCAATTTGGTTTCAGAAAAATTGTGCTCGATGGCTTCCGAGGTTTTTGACTGTAAACTAAAGATCGTTGAAAGACTTCTAAATAGATTTCAGCGAGAAGGGAAGGCCTTTTTGAAATGCATCGTCTAAAGTCGCGAATAAAGAATAAAATTCAAAACTCGCCTCTCATCTGGAAAAGTCCTTGCCACGATTTTTTTTGACTCTAACGAAATGTACTGATTGATTTTCTACGTGCCTAACGTACATTGAATGTGGATTACTACTGCCAGTTGTTACGGTTGGCAAAAGCCGCATATTTGAAACAAAAAACAAGGAATATTGCAAGAAATGGGCTGAAAGAATCACCGGGAGGAAAACGATTGGGAATATATGAAGAAGTAAAGGAGCACATGCGCAGTTGGCTTGGAATCATTTCTGTATAATATTATTCAATAAATATATGAAAAAAATTCCTTCAGAAAATAGAAAATCAAAGTCAACAATATAGTTATGCCAAATCATTAATATTAATGTATAGTTACGAACTATGAAGTTAGTTAACTAATGAATAAATTTAAAAAGTTTATAATGAAAATTATTCCTTAAAAAGCACCATCTATAAAAATGGTATGATGTCATTTTTATTGTAAAATGATTAGAAAAAAAGTTATATCAACAAATAGAAATGTAACATTTCAATGAACAAATCATGATATGCCACCGTGTCTCGTCCCTGGGCTACCATCAAACAGTTTGACAGTTGGCATGGCATTTCTATTAGGGAAAGAATAAAAGCGATTTGAAATGAAAATCAGTTTGAACGCAGTAGTAAAATGAGGGGAAGGTGCTTCTCCCACCAGTACAATTTATTTAATTCCAAATACCAAAATGCAGGCTTTTAAACTGAATTTACATACAATAAAATAAAACTAAAAGAAAATTAATTTATGAGGGATGTTACTCAAAGAACTAATAATTAATATGTTCGTTTCAGATGGTTAAAATATTAATTTAGCTCAAAATGGGAGTATTGTAAACTTCACGTAAAATCAAAAGCCCTGGAAAAAAAATCAGATTTGCAAGAAAACCGTCTGAGCTGTAGCTTTGAGATTCTTACCAGTTATTTACATCGTAGAAATGAAAGATTCTGCCGAATTTCAAAATTTCAACGCATCTTATACAATAACTATGGACGATTGAAAATTGCGTATGTTTTACAGTTTTTTGTAAATAACTCAATAACTAATTATCCAATCGGCTACATGAACCTATCATTTAGTCGCTATTGAAATTACGTATAAAACAAACTTAGTTTCGACCCTAGAAATTTCAATTCAGTTGCTGAAAAGTTTCAAAAACTACTAAAATTGCGATTTTTGCAACTTTAAACACTCCGTATAATTAATTAAGGAATAAAAATTTGTTAACAAAAGTGTTTATGTGTTATGCTATATACATTCTTCACGAACAGCCAATCAAATATCTTTGGAATTTTTTTGCAATTGAAAATACTAACTTCCCTAGAGTACTGGTTGTAACTAAATCATGGTGTAAAACTAAATGTATCAGGCCAGAGTACCAGATAGCCACGCTAATAACAAGTTACGACTTCTTATAAGACTGACGCAAAAACGTTTTTAGAAAAGTTCTTAGCTTGGACTGTATGTAACACAATTCCTGATTGAAAATCTTTCGCCGAACATATTTCTGGCATGAATCCAAAAGCTCAGAATGATAGTAACTGCTGAATTATTATCCAAAATTTTGACTTTGTTGTGGAATTCCCAACAATATCAATCGAATTAAGAAAATTCTTGCCAGACCGCAATAAATCATACGAATTGTTGACTAGACGCACATTAGGATGATTCATGGTGCAGATTAAGTGCCACAGTTCTCTCGACATGACATAACAGAGAGAGCGAGACAGAGAAAGAGAGAGTGGCACACCTGTCGGTCGGTTTGCAACCCACGAAAAACATGTGTCTTTATGATTGGTTATTTTTAGGTGAATTATTACATGACCGTCTCGACAACTATACGTTGACGTTATTATTGTCATGAATATTGTGTACATTCCTACGGTTTTATTATAATTTACGGGGATCAGAATCATACACTGTGTAGAATCTAAACTATGTTTTCGTACGCCAAACTGGCTGAATCATTTATAGTCTAGTTCGCAAGTTTAAATGGTGTTCTACTGCTGCTCGTAAAAATACGAATGAATTCTCACTGAATATATACAGGGTGTAAATAGTTTAAGTGCAGGTATTTTAGTTGCAGATAGTACACACCATATAAAACATAAAACTCTTATAACACTATGGTCTATAAGCCTTAATAAGCAAGAAAATGCGAAACACATGTTAAGTAAATTATTGTCAACGTGGCAACGTCGCGTTAAAAATTCACTAGTAGCGTGACTAATAAAGGAATGAGTCACCACAAAAAAATGAACACCTTTTATTTTTTTGTATTAAATAATTACATAGTTTCGAGTGCCGGTAGATTTATTTAGGAAAATAAAATTTTATGAAATATTATTTTAAAAATGTACCCTTTTAATATCTATGTATTGTAATGAATATTTATAATTAGCGATTTACTTTATGCATCAAGTTGAAGAAGGGAGGAATCAAAATTATTTACCTTATGATACAAAAATTATTCGGTACAAAATATATTGAACAAAACATTTCTTATATGTAGTTCTTTTATGTGTTAAATTCTTCGAAAAATAATTGTTACTCATACATAACAATAATATTACTTATGTTAGACAAATAACTACCCACGTACTTACAGGATGTCATTATGATAGAGATCTGGAGAACAAAATGATTCTTTATAGTAAATATTCAAAATTCAATATTCTTGCTATTAAATTTGCTTTCCCCACAAATTAATAGCGTGTCAGGTCTTTACCTAATTGTATAATTGTCACTATTTGTCACGAACTAATACACTCGAACTCACAATTCACAAGAGATTTTATTTATTTCTCCAATTTATATTTTAAAATGAAAATCAAATCACGAACTCTACGTCAAATATCTCGTAAAAAACACTTTCACTTTCTTACAAGAACCGATCAGCCAAAAAGCAATCGTGGCAGCGGTCAGCTGTAGTACTGAGTAAGGCATGTCATTTGCTATGTTGCCACATCTGGTCGGAGAAACGTAGGGCAAATTATAACAGAGTTTAAATATTAATTTTCTTTGTTAATACAGTTATTAAAGGTGTATAAGCTATTGAGTATTTACATATTTACCTTTACGAGCATTTTGATGCAGGAAATAGTCTATTATTTACTGTAATAAAGGCTACGTAACTTCTAACTTTTTTTGGCAAAACTATAGTTTATTTCTGAAAATGTTATAAAGCTTTTGATTTGATTTGACCGGAAGTATTGATACTCAAAATCTTTGCAATCAAACCGTTTACACCCTGTATACTCTAAGGGAAGTTATCAGTCACACTAAAACATATAATATCAAATTCCACTCGCAGTTACTTTCATAGAACTCAAGGAAGCGTTCAACACCATATTACCGAAGACAAGAATTAATACCCAAAGTGAGCAAGATGTAGATAATATATAGAAACGTTGACCAATATGAATAATATTTGAAGGCAGCCCAGAAATTCCCACCAATAAATAAAGACAGAAAGATAATAGAGGAAATAAGAAATAAAACTATAAGACCTAAAATTTTGAAAAAAAATAGGCATATATCACCTCACTTGAACTTAACACGAAAATTAAGGAGAAATCCCTTATATTCAGTGGGAGCTAATTCATATATATTATGATTTACCTACATTGCATCAAATCTCAAAGATGATACGGAATCCTTAGTAAGCGAGTCCGACTCAAAACTTGACCAAATTATTTTTGGTTTGCATCAATTTACTTATTTAAGTCTTGTATTGGGATTGTTGATCAAAATGTAAATTGGTATATAGTTTAAATGTTAGGGTTACCTATTTAATACAGATTTCCCAATTTCAATCATACATATATACATACGTACATACATACATACTTTATACATTGTGGAACAGCCAAATGGAATATTTATTCGATAACGAATAAAGGAGGGCTTGTAGGCAAAAACGCTCAGACACGTCGATTTCTATGAGCATTTTTTCAAAAATAAAAAAAATTATATAGAGTGTGTCATGTGAGAGTGGCCAATACCAACTTTTTTATTTTAAATGCATGCCCCTGTATATTACTTATTTTTTGGATTCTCCAGAAAATTCTAGACTTAATTCATTTATAGTGTCCTACACCTATCTTCAACTGTTTCGAAAATATTAAGTGTTTTCAGATTTATTACAAAACTTAACATTAAAAAAAGAAAATTATTTTACCTATATAAAAAAACAGTTTTGTTTATTTTCGTCAAAACTCATCTTGTTGTCAGAAATGCACAAAATCACCATTCTACAAATGATTGGTTATGGAGATAACACACGGACATATATGGAAGTTTTTTGCTTATTTCACGAAAATGCTTGGAAAATGAGTTTCGTGAACTTGATCATGTAAGACAGATAAAAAAGTAGCTGCCAATGCTCTAAGTGATAATACAAAATTGGATATTAAGCTTGAGTTTCTTAACCGTTGACAACGGGGTCTGAGCTAGACCTCGAAACGTTTGCAATATACAGCAGTTTTCTTTAAACTGTGGTGGTATTTCCCAAGAAGTGCTTAGACATTGAAGAATATGCCACAAATATCATTCAGATAACAAAACCCACATAATTCTGTTCTGTTGTTCAACGTTAGCCACATATCAATTTTTCGAGTATTAAAGGAAAGTAAAATGCATCCCAATAAAATGATGCCGACTCAGGAGCACATGGAAGACGATTTCGATAGGAGAACGTATTTCTGTGAACAAATTATGGTAAGGTTAGATAACAATGTGATCCAATTAGAAGATGTTTTGTTTTCTCATGAGAGCACATTTACATTTCACGGTCATGTTAAATATCAAAATTGCCGCTATTGGTTTAATGAGAATCAGGACTGGATGACATAGAAACATAGGCAATACCCTGAAAAAGTTAATGTCTGGGCAGGAATTGTTGGAAATCATATCGTAGGTCTCTCTTTCATTGATGGCAACTTGAATAGAGATAAATATTTAGAACTGCTCCAAAATAATGTCGTGCCAACTTTGACAAACTTATATCCTGATCCAGTAAACCCACAAGTTCCTGCCAATAGAATATGGTTTCAGCGAGATGAAGCACCGCCCCGTTACGAAATCAATGTCCGGCAGTACCTGAACCAAATTTTTCCAAATTAGTGGATTGGGAGGCGCGGGACGATTGAATGGCCAGCACGATCCCTTTATTTGAGGCCATTGCACTAGTTTTGTGGGGATATGTCAAAAGTAGTGTATACAAAACTAAACCCCTCAACTTAGATGACGAATCACAGTTACGATTAGATCAGTCACGCCTGAGATATTGAGTCACGTTAGAAGACATTCCTATACCAGATTAACATGTTGCCAAGAGATTCGTGGCGAGCATTTTGAACATGTCCTACATTGACATTATGTTTTTTTTGTTTTTTTATATTATTAAGAAATAATCAGTATTAATTATTAGGTTTTTAGTGCAATGTAGCAAATTTATGAAATAAAATAATTTTATTTTTTTTAAGTTAATTTTTGTAATAAATCTGAAAATACTTAATATTTCCGAAACAGTTGAAGATAGTTGTAGGACACTCTACATGAATTATGTTTAGAATTTTCTAGAGAATCCAAAAAATAAATAATATCCAGGGTCTCGTTTTTAAGATAAGAAAGTTGGTATTGGTCACTGTCACATGACACACCCTATATTTTTTTTGTTGTTGAAAAAATGCGCATTTAAAAAAACAAATCGACGTGTTCAAGCGTTTTCCCTACAAGCCTTCCTTTATTCGTTATAGAATTTGTTCCATTTGGATGTTCCACACGTATAGCATACATAGATGAATTCTTATAATAGATATCCTTTAAGTAAGCATTTTTAAAACTAGTCATGCAAATGTTTGAGAAATCAATTACGTTTTGTCTTTTTCCTAGTAGCCTGTTTGGAATAAGTGAAATTTTCGGATAACTGATGTTCATATGATCAACGGTTTTTTTGTATAAATTATCTTCAGAAATTTTCAGATCGCTGTTAATGCATATGAAAAAATGTAATTTTTATTTTAAAAAAATAGAAGTAAACAAAATTAGGATATAAAACATTAATAGCGTTTTTGATTTTTCACGCTAGTTTATAAAACCTTATAGACCCATTAAATGGTGAACTGTAAAAACTTTCTAGGGCTGAACCATCAATCAAAATAATTTTCCCCTAATAACACTCGTATTGGAATCGAAACAAAAAGTTGAAACCGGGTCGGCGCACAAATATTTTTTACTTTGAAATTCCCAAACCTATACTTATGGACATTTATCGCATCACAATTTCAGAAATGCTTCACCTCCCACAATTATACGTTGAATGGACCACGCGCGCTATAATCACCATCGACGTTTCGCTTTAGGGCTACTGACTTCTATAATCAAAATACAACCTTCATGAGAACAAATATTCATTTGCTAAAATCAAATTGATGCTTTCGCACAAGATATCGAAACGCACATAAATCAGAAAAGATTCTATAGTGCGGCATTTTCTTTTTTTTTTTGAAATTTGAGACCCCTAGTTATTTATTATTAAACCGATTGTCCTTTTTTATAGGCTAGCAGAAAATTAAAGAAAATAATATTAGAGAATAGTAAATAGAAGTTGAATATTATTAATCAAAAATAGTAACAGTTATAAGCACTGTCAATGGAAATACCATTTGAAGAACTTTAGGGTACTAGGGCCCTGTGCTATCTCTAGAAAATTCCATGACACAGGAATATCACTTGACGATATTTTAAAAACGATTATAGTTCCCTTATCCAAGAAAACAAAGGCAACTGAATGCAAAGATTACAGAACCATGAGTTTATAAGCCTTCTCACCAAAGTAATAATACTGTTGAAAAGAACTAAAAATAAAATTGAAGGAAATCTAAGCTTAGCTCAGTTTTCATTTAGGAAAGGAAGAGAAACTCGCGATGCAATAAGGTGTGTCAGCATTGTTGGAAAACAAAGTTTTCTTTTGAAAGGGTTAATTAACCTCGAGTATCTAAAGAGAGAGATGCGTCGAGGCGCACTCTAACGGTTGGTTTAGTCAACATCGTAACCTGGCATTACCATTAAAATTATTAGTCAGTTGGTAGCAATGCTCAGTTAGCAGCAATAATTTAATCTCGACCTCATATACTTAGTACTAGTATACTGCTATCGACCGTAAGTGGGGTCACTGACTAAGAGAGACAGCAGATTATACCGTACTCTCTTCGAGGTGTCATTTCTTTGAACGCAAGAAAATACATATTATACATAAATATAATATATATTGTTTCTGGTCGGGAACCTTCATCAGTTGCGCTTCCCACAATTGAATGTCCTCTCGAACACTTCTTTATGCATTTGATGCATTTCGTTAAATTTGAAGACGCGAGATGTAAGACCGACATCTAGGATTTTCGAGAGAATCAGCACACAGAGGTTCTGAATCTGGAGCCGTTCCGTGTAATTGCTGTTCTCCCTTAACTCCTAAGACAGAATGTCACGATAAAATTTTCAGGTTACTTCACCAGATTCGGATTCGAATTCGGACTATCCTCTTCGAATGAATTTTGCAAATGAAATGCTTCAACGCTTCCCAACGTTTGAAAACATCCTGTTTAGTGATGAAGGGAATTTGCACTTAAACGGGCACGTAAACAAACAAAACTGCCGCTTCTGGGCCAACGAAAATCCGAGAGACAAACATGAACGACCACTACACAGTCCAAAGGTTATCGTGTGGGCTGCCATGTCTGGGGAAGGCATCATTGGGCCGTATTTTTTTGAAGGCCGGCTAGGGCCAGCACTTACGTTAAATAGTGAGCGGTATTGCGACATATTGCGGAACTTTTTGGCTCCACAATTACAGGAGTTTGAAGGTTTTAATGTGGAGACATGGTTTCAACAAGATGGGGCGACTTGCCACACTTCAAACCAATCGCTTGCGGTTGTCAATCAACTTTTCCCAGAAAAAGTGATCTCTCGTCGAGGAACCATCGACTGGCCTCCGAGAAGCCTCGATCTGACACCCCTTGATTATTTCATGTGGGGATACCTTAAGCAGAAAGTGTACGCAAATAAACCACGAACTCTACTGCAACTGAAGCACAACATCCGCTAATTTCCGATTTCGTTTAGAAGAATGCCAGCAAAACGAGGGTCAACATTTGGACAACATAATCTTTGCCAATTAATTTTCCAATATCTTCTGTAAATTTATATATATATATATATATATATATATATATATATATATATATATTCTGCTTGTGGTTTGTTTTTAATTGAATTTACAAATACCCTCTACCCTTTCTGGACACACTGTATTTATGTGAATCAATCAAACACTTCATGACAAATGGATCACTAGCTTTGCAACTATAATGGGATGAGTTTGGTTAAACCCATTCAACATTTCATTTATAGACCAATCAATAGAGAGTTTTTCGGACAAAAAATACTATCAGGATACTACCTGTGCCATCAAATTAAGAATGATTTGTAGTGATATTTTGCTACCTTTTCCACTCGCAACTATGGTTTTTTACTATATTATAAACAATTGAAACAAGAAAATTGCGTTTTTTTTTCGTTACATGTTTATAAAATGAAAAATAATAAACTAATCTCAATGCTGTCAACAGGTGAATTGTAAGGCATGGAAATATCAATGAAATGAATGTAGAACTGGGCTTATGGGAATTGATAGTAATTGATATCTACCTTATGCGTGACTAAACCAGGCGCTATCGGTTTATTAGTTTTTGAATAATTGCTATCTAAAGTTTTTAGTCCACTATTCTTGCAGTGTGTCTCCATGCGACATGGATCGTCAAATATCAATTCAGAATAGAGATGTTGAAAGTAGAGGTATCATTCTACATCGCCTCTATTTTAATTTTTCATTAAATGTCTGTGAAATATACGAAAAATGTTAGCAAAAATGACCAAAATTTTATTCGAGTAGTGGGGGGAACACGGTTGTTGAGGGGAACTGCTAACAATAATTATTATCGATAGTAACTGTCTCTGACAGATGGTGAAAGAAAAAAACTTCTATACAGAGTGATTTGTTCGATTTTATTATATCAAATGAGAACTGTTTGTTTATTAATATATTTATATGTAAATGGTTTCTCGGAAACGTTTTTGCTTTAATTTGTGGATTTTGGGTTTACGGAACATCCAAGGAGAGCGGTCATTAAAAAAATTCTTACTTGTGAGGATTTTAAATATTAAAACAATCTATGTATGTGCCTCTACTATATATTACTATACGCTTCCCCTCAACAACCGTGTTTGCTAACATTCTTCAGATATTTCACAGACATTTAGTGAAAAATGAGAATAGAGGCTTTGTAGAATGACTCCTCTACTTTCAACAACATTTTTCAAAATTGAAATATGATTATCTATGACGCATGGGGGCACAATGCAAAAATAGTGAACAGAAAACTTTATATCACAATTGTTCAAAAACTAATAAACCGGTAGCGCCTGGTTTTCGCATACATAAAATAGATGTAAATTACTATCAGTTACTACAAGCCCAGTTCTACAGCTTCTAAAGTGACGACGATACGATTTTTTTTAAATCCCATATTTTTCAGTATTTTCTGTTACTAATGATCCAATCAGATCGCGCCTGGGCTCATTTCATTGGTATTTTCATGCTTTACAATTGACCTGTTGACACCATTGACATTAGTTTATAATTTTTGATTTTATAAACATGTTAAGAAAAAAAAAACGTAATTTTCTTGCTTTAATTGTTTATAACAAAGTATAAAACCATAGTTGCGAGTGGAAAATATAGCAAAATATCGCTAGGAATCTTTGTTAATGTGATGACACAGTCGGTATCCTGATTATCAGTTAATTTTTGCTCTATTGATTGGTCTATTACATTTTGTTGCAACTCCTGGATGAAAAACCAAACTCCCACACCATTCCAACACCGTTTGACGATGATGCCATTTTGCCAAATTACTTTTACACACCGTCTATACGAATTTAGGTATGCGCCTACATGAAATGCAAAATTGGTAAACGATGATTACGGTTTCGTCGCATCCTTCAATGAACCGTACGTACACAAAGTCGTCTACATATTCGATAGCCACAGGGTACTACTTCCACGTCGGCTTCCGAGAAATACATTTTAATGCGCAGCGACGATCTTCACTTTAATTTCAAGTTAATGCATCTTAGCGGGAGCATATCGTAATTTGCTTTTATTTCATGGTGCTCCGTAATTTTTGAGAGAGAAATCCGAACAATGATCGCCGCGAGCAACATATTAAAGAACAAACTTAAAATATCGTTATGTGTATAGGGTAAGGCTGGAAAAAAGACGACGAAAAACGTTTTAAGTACAGGGAGCCATTGATTTGTAGCCGCTGGCGAGGCACGCTGGCGAGTTCCAACCGGACCGGTAGTTAGAAACGCGCCTACTCATCCACCCTCGCTTAAGGTGCGATTTCTGACCTGGCGTCATTTCATAATTACGAAACGCGATCATTAAATTCAGTTTAAGCATCGCAATTGTTTCGAAATAAAATGTAGGCTGTCTGAAAAGCCGGAGAAAATTGTACAGGGCGGACCTAATTGAATGTTTTTTTTTGGATACAGCCATCTTCGTCTTCTTGTATCTATCCGTTTCGAATGTTGGCCATCGCCATTTTGGAGTCCCAAGGTATTATTAAAACTGAACACTCAAATATCTTCAAAACAAAGGCCTACATAGATTGCCTCACATGTGCGAAACGACAGCTCTTCGTCGGGAACATTTAGGTCGTGGGTTAGGTAATACAAAAGCAAAAGTACATTTATTCAAGGGAGCTCTCAAATGTGAAACATACCTTAAAACTGTGAAACATACCTTAAAACTGTGAAACATACCTTAAAACTAAAAAGTAATATGAGGTTAAGTTCTTCAACTCCCACCAGCTATGTTTACGGAAGTATGTTCTCTAACATGAACTAATCTATGGCATTATACACTGTGATCACGAATCCGAGGTCAGATTTGCAAAATTCAAAATGGCGGATCCGAGATGGGGAATGTTTTTTTTTAAATCAACCGATATATGCCAAAATTGGTACATAGGGATTTTTGGGGTCTCTGATCATAATTAACGTATGCATTCTTTTACTACTCTTGAAAGAGAGTGAAATGGGAGTCTCAAAATTTACAAAAACACAAACCAACTTCAAAATAGTAACTTAACTAGAAAGTAAGAATTATATTTTTTTCTGAAGTCGGTACCAAGTTGCAAAGTAGAACTCATAAATATACTACTTAGCACCGACTTCAGAAAAAGTATTTAACTGTTGCATAAAAACATAATTTTTTAACTTTTTAGTTACTTTTTCTGAATTGGGTTTGGATTTTTCTTGTAATGTATTTATTTTATAGTTTTTAGTAATGTAATAACTTAACTGAATGCAGTTTTCAAATCTAATTCACTTTTTCTATATTGCCAAAAAAAAGTTATTTTAACGGGAATTCATCCGATATTTTCTGGAATTGGAATTCATTCCATATTTCGTGGAAGCCTAGAGTCAGTCTGTCGACTGAAGGCCGACGGCTGGCGCTATTGAAATTCCTCGAATATTCGAGAATGCAAGAAGGAAATTTCTCGGCGGCTTTTTGAACTTCTTCTGAGAAGATATATCTAAATACCGAGAGTCGACGAAAGGAATCAGTCAGTATTCGATTTTCGTATATTAAACATCAGGAGTTCAACATAAAGTTGTGTGAATACAAAAGTAGTGGAAATAGATAATAGTAAGTTCGAATGTGTTTTTAAATAACTCCAAGGACCAGAGGATGAAAATAAAAACATTATAATGGTGCCAGGTGTTTATTGTATTTGTGGCAATTTAGAAGCAAAAAACTAATGCACCAAAAAAGTTTGCTGAAAAGCCGCAGAAAAATGTACAGGGAGGACCTATTTTTTTTGGTACAACCGTCTTCGTATTATTGTATCTATCCGTTTCGGATGTTGGCCATCACCATTTTGGGGTACCAAAGTATTATTAAAACTAAACACTTAAATATCTTCAAAACAAAGACCAACCTCGATTGCCTCACATGTGCGAATGACAGTTGTCTTATTGTTGTGTATTTGTGTACAGAAGTATGCTTGAACTAATCTAAGGCAATATACATAAATTTATACTTTAGCAACTTGTCATTCAGAGAACAATTGATAACCTTCTGTAGGATGAATAGATTTTACTTGATCATGACGAAAATCTCTGATTCGAAACTGGCTGTTATACGTAAATGATCTGCCAACCCAATTCCTCCTTCATACCGTAGTTTTGTTAGTAAAACTCTAAATATGTGGATATTCTACTATTTCAAGCATATATTTGTTATATAGTATTTACTTATGTGGATATATTTTCCAAATATAGTTATTTGTTTTATTATATAACTAAACATTCTTATTTCAACCACCTTATATACGCAACTACATATGTGCTACCCAAACAATATTTTAGAACCACCCTATATAACTAACTCAATTCCAACTTATATTTCAACCATCCTATGTATACTGCTTTTGTACCACATAATATTACGAACCATCTGTCAAAGAGTATGGTATATATTATAGCATATAAATAAATTTAAACATCTCTTAAATGTATGCCCTCATATACTTAAATTACTCACTAGACGGTAGATGTCACCGACATCTATTAGGTTCAATACACTGACTGTTGTCTTACTGATGTGTATAACATCCAAGTATTTCACTTTAGAACTTGTCATTCAAGGAAGCATATCTGACGAGAACTCCTGGTTCGAAACGGCTGTTATACGTTGAATGATATAGTTCTAAATATGTGGATATATATTTGTATATATATTTACTTATGTGTTTTTATATAAAACACTCGAACCATCTGTCAAGAGTATGGTATATATTATAGCATAGTATGCCCTCATATACTTAAATTACTCACTAGACGGTAGATGTCACCGACATCTATTAGGTTCAATACACTGACTGTTGTCTTTCTGATGTGTATAACATCCAAGTATTTCACTTTAGAACTTGTCATTCAAGGAAGCATATCTGACGAGAACTCCTGGTTCGAAACGGCTGTTATACGTTGAATGATATAGTTCTAAATATGTGGATATATATTTGTATATATATTTACTTATGTGTTTTTATATAAAACACTCGAACCATCTGTCAAGAGTATGGTATATATTATAGCATAGTATGCCCTCATATACTTAAATTACTCACTAGACGGTAGATGTCACCCACATCTATTAGGTTCAATACACTGACTGTTGACTTACTGATGTGTATAACATCCAAGTATTTCACTTTAGAACTTGTCATTCAAGGAAGCATATCTGACGAGAACTCCTGGTTCGAAACGGCTGTTATACGTTGAATGATATAGTTCTAAATATGTGGATATATATTTGTATATATATTTACTTATGTGTTTTTATATAAAACACTCGAACCATCTGTCAAGAGTATGGTATATGTTATAGCATAGTATGCCTTCATATACTTAAATTACTCAATAGACGGTAGATGTCACCGACATCTATAAGGTTCAATACACTGACTGTTGTAAAAGTAATATTCACCCACGCTGAGAGGTTGAAACTACAGGGTGACCGATACGTCTAAAATGTGACCCCACTTGAATATAAAATAACGGGTTTTTTTGTCTTTTTCCTTTAAAAATATATTAAAGTTATTTTGGATGGCTAGTTTTGGAATGAAAGCCCTGTATATTGTCTTGGATAGAAAAGAATGACACCTTGATGAAAGTAAAAATTATAATCCCTCTACAACATAAATTTCTATTTCTTCACCTGCTGCACCTTTAGTTAATATCGCTCATTAAAATTTTCAAAGAGAACTTCAGTAATGTGTAACAAATGGGAGGTTCTAACTACCGTAATGTGTTATAGATGTCTCTGCTCTTCTTTTTTTTTTCATTATTTGTTTTCGAGATATAGCCGATTGCAACACTTCATATTGACACCCCGTATGCCGAGCACGACATATTCATTTATTAACAGGTGCTTCTACACAAGTTATTAAAAAAACTCTACAGAACGTTCAGTTTATTTAAGAAGAGAAATGAAACACATCTTTTGCGCCTTACAATTAGACCCGCTTCGTAGGAACGAAAACCACCAGGAATCCCTACCAATAAATTTCACATTGTAATGTTGAACCGATATATTACAAAACACACCCCACTGTATGCACAAATAATTATAACAAGCACTACTTATTTGTATCAGCATGTGGTTAAGTGCATGAACGCTGAAAATGTGAATCGCACTGCCGCAATAAATTTCAGATTATTGTATGGGCAACTGCATTAAATAAACATTCTTCACGTTTTTAAATAATAAGAATTCTTTCTTTAAAAATTGCAAGGGCAATTAAATAAAAATGCGCATGTTATATATTAAATAGTTGCAATGTCTAAAATTTTATTAGAGGTTAGCTAATTAGTTATGTGTGCTTTAGCAGTCTGGTGAGAATCCCGCGCAGTTCTGCTAAAGAAATTAATATCGGTTTTTCAAGAATTTATTTACCGTATAGGGTTCCCGCTAATAATCCTAATCTATATATAAATAGGCAAAGACAAAACAATTAGGTATGATTCTCTCCTCTGTCTCTCAACCGATTTTCTTCATTTTTGTTTTGTTAAGTAGCTACTGACGACCTTCAGTGCAGAATGCTAATATTAATTTATAATATTGGTTCATTCCTTAAATAAAATATAAAAATTCATTATTTATGTCCATACTGTCAACGCCAAACAACTGACAGTGCCGCCGCCGCCAGACGGTCAAAACTCAAAGCATTGAGTAATTGTATTTGGAGGGAGCGATCGTTAGATATATTCTTAGAGCTTGTACTTCTGGAAGTGTCATCCAAGCGTTGTTAGTGTTTAGTGGTAAAATAGTCAATGTAGTAGATCAGTATTGATTTTTCGGACGCCTTGCAATAACTTTCATATTAATAATATTCTGTTTTTAATGTGAATTTAATTATTTCATTAATATATTATTATCACAACCTTCCCGAAGGTGTTGTGTAAAAAATCGTCAGACTGCGGACAATAGAGAATGTATTAAATATTTAAGTTCTCATAGGGTTGTTGGTCGTCTCTTTTCTTTAATATTCCTGAACTTGATTGAAACCGCAAATGACGAAAATTTTTAGGTTGGAAAGAACAATCTTCCAATTATTATATCGAATATTTTACCGGGAGCGGTTCCAGCCAAAAATTTGGGGGTCATTCATTTGTCAAAAATATTTCGATTAAATTTTCATTTTATTTTTTATTGCAATAGATTTGTCAATATGAGTGAACAATTTTGGTCATTACATCTACTTCTCCGATTTCTCCACAACTCTGTTTCTTATAAAATTATACCTTTTACAGTTTCATTAAATAAGGTCGAATTTCAACCACTGGGCGACCATTAGTTAATATTATAATTACGAAAGTGAGATTGTCTATTTTATTACACTACTTTTTCTCGCGAAAAACTTGAAGGAGGTGGAGTGAGGGAGGAGGTAATTTTTATATGAAACTTTTTATTCACATAAAGGCTCTACAAACAGTAATCTGAAGAAGAACATGTAAATCAGCAATTTAACATAAAGAGAATTAAAAGGAAGGAACCTGGAAACGACGAAGACGAGAAAGAAGATGAAGCGTTTTGCTTGATCTGCTTGTCTCTATACTCAGCAGTCTAGGGAAGACTGGCTTTAGCTCCAAGATTGCAAGTTTTGGGCATGCTCACTTGGGCTACCATATTATATTTGCCATAATTGGGATTCCAAATATTGAGACTGATTTTTTAAACTGACTAAATAAATATTTTTTTAATTAAAAAGAGATTAAAGTTTGAAGCGAGTTTTGGGTTAAATATTTATTTTGAATTAAACATTTCTCATTTATTTAATTTTAATATGTTTCTTTTAATACTTAATCTTTAAATTACTATGTTGACAATATATCCCCGACACTATGACAATCATCACTGACACAGGGTTAAAAGTCGTACTTGCCTTTTTTTCACAAAAACTGTAATATCTCCCCAATGAATAAAGTTAGAGATAAAGTATTTATTTATATATAGACTAGAATAATTGTAGTATCAGTTAATATATAAATGTCATCCCTTAACTTAGAACATGAGTAATATACATGCAAATAAAAAAAATGTGACTTTCAAACCCGGTCTCCATTATTGTGGGTGGCATCAATGAAAGTCTATTGTAAAAGGGACGGAAGTAAATTACAATTTTTTTTTGACGTATGACTGGTCAATCGCTTATTATTATGGGCCAAGAAGTCCTTAAAAAATTTAAGCTACAAAATAATGTGTGACTCGTAATTATCGGCCATCACTTAATTGTTTCCTATTTGATTTCAGAACGATTAGATGGTGATTCATATTGTATCTTCCCATTCAAATTAAATAACACTTATTTGATCCGGACAATAGTTCACCAGCCCATTTTACCAAATGTACATAAGTCACTTGTATGAGGAGCAGGAGCAGCTGTCCCTTAAGTGCACTCGTGCGCTGAACCACCAAATTTAATAAGCTTTTAATAAGGTTAAAAATCAACACAAAATGTTTAATAAATATCATTTCAATAACAACGAATTTATCAAAAAACAATTTAAGCTCTAATCCAAACTTGTATTAAGACATATTCGCTTGAAAGAATATTTCACGGTGCATTTCGGCTAGCGCACGATGAAACTTGTATAGCTTCTATGAAATCCGATATAACACCCTTAGCGCGTGAGATAGAAGACAGTTAATGCAAATTATATGGAGTATTGGGCTGATTCTCGTACGCCGCACGGAGACACCGAGCTGTGCTGATATTGACCGGACGTATCCGAACGTTTCAATAATTCAAATTTTTTGTTTACGTGCTTTAATTAGTGCTTGCTTTGTTTTTGTCCTCGTAGTCTATGAAAGAATATTTAATATACAGAGTGTGTGTGTGAAAATGAGTATCAACTTTAACATTGACTATATTAAAAACAATAATAAATTGTTTCAATACAAATTAGATATAAAATTGGCTGGTTCACCTAAGCCATATCTTAATTGAAAACAAGAGTGCAAAATGAAAAATACAGTATTTACAGAAAGTTTTAAAAGTAAATCAAAAGAAATGGTTGTGTGAATGTGATCGCATCAATACATTATTTTATTTTCCTTGCATTATTTATGGCGGGGAATCAATTTGGACGGAAACTGGAGTGAAGGATTAAAACGTTTCTTAGAAGTACTGGCTAAATGCTCTTTCTGTGCTTAGTATTGAAAAAAATATATTCAATCAATGCCAGACTTTAATAAAAACTTCGCTTTCGAAAAAAGTCGACGAATATTTTAATTAATAAAAAATAAATGCAGTATTAGCAAAGCTATGGTTTGTTTTGTTGCATCTTTAAGTCCCAATATTTGACCAGTAAAGTGCACTACCAGTTTCATAATCCACCAGCCGCCAATGATGAGGAGTACCTACGCCAATCGATGGATAGGTTGAGGAGGAGGACTTTTAAACTGGTCAGCCCGCTTCCCTGAACTTAAGTTCCCTTGTTTTTTTTTTCATATGGAGAAACTGCCCCTATTTTTTGATTTGATCATTCGTGTTGCCGAAACGATTGAATGAACAACTTTATATGGAGTTTCTTCGGAACGGTTTTCATGATTTATCTTGTACTTCTAACACGATGAGCACCACAACATTGAACCATTCGTGTCTGGTGTGCTGAAGCTCCTGAATAACGTCTATCCAAACAGTCGGACAGGTAGAGGAGGATTTATTTCCTGGCTTTATCCATTTCATTATTAACGGCATTGAATTTCAAATTGTACATTGACAATTGCGTTGCTAAAAAATTTATTTTTTAGTTTTTTGTCTTAATTTTCATTGAAAATGGCGTCTGATTTAGACCCTGAAACGTTTGGAAATTTTGAAATTTATACATTTTTCCCCACGTATGGTGTTAAAAATTTCATTAATTCTTAATTAGACGCATAAAGATATCATTGAAATAATAACACAACTCCACAAAAAATAATAAAGTCTTGTGCATCGGACCGGATCTATGTCACGTTTTTGGGGTGCTGAATCCGAATCCGGGGTCAGTTTGACCTCATTAGGTCAGGGACAAGAACATTCCAAGGTCAAATAGCCATGATTTAATCAAAAAATCTAAATAATTCATATAAGTGTTTTTGGGGTCGCTGAATCCGAATCCGGGGTCGGTTTGACCTCATCAGGAGGTTCAAGGTCAAGCCAAGGTCAAATCTTCAAAATCTAATCAAAAAATCTGAAAAAATTCATACATATGTTTTTTGGGTCGCTAAATCCGAATCTGGAATCAGTTAAAGTGTTACTCCAAAGTCATACTGAGATATTTCTAATGCCAATGACATCTTTTTTTTTGTTCTAGTCCCTATAAGATATTAAAATACCCGTACGTTAAGGTCCTGATCCGATCACAGGTGAGTCCACCGTCCTGGGGGTGATAACTCTCATACATCCCCAGGTCTAAGTATGAGAGCTTTCTGACTTTAACGAGGACAATGTCAACTCGTCGTCAGACACACTAAGGCTTCATCCTCACACCTTAACGCCCACCTGCAAGGCAGCGTGCCATCGCTTGCTTCGTGACCGTGAAGGGCCAGAAATCGAATCATCTTTTTTTCAGCAGTTGTCATCGCTCCTAGTAACTTTCACGGACGCAGATTTTTGTGCGAATTAAAATCGGTATTTCAGAATAATGTACCTATTTGAAATGTTTGAAATGTTAATTCCAAATTAATCTTGGAATTTCAAGCAGTAAATGGAATTTTTTTTCATTTGCTTATACTATTCTAATTCATCTAAATCATATGCTTTGATAACTTTATTGAACGCTTTTTTTTGCAATGGAGGCTAATAACATTCAGCCTGTGAAGCATCCAAATTTTGAAAGATCTTTTGTTGAATAAATAAGTACTCAGAGATTAATATGGCTCTAAAAAAATATGAAAAACATACGAATAAATTCTATCGTTATGAGTTATCATATTGTTATATGCTTTACTAGTCCCATGGGATGACTATTAAATTTGAACTAACGATCTCGACACTGAATTAAAATAAAAATAAACCAATGTTAGGTTTCAGCGAATTAAAAGACATCTTAATTTCCTACAATTTGTTTCGTTAATTTCTTTCAAGTTAATTCAATCTTGCGTTATAGTTGAACCAATAGACTAGAACAAACAAAACGCGATCTCATTGACATTAGAAATATCTCAGTATGACTTTGGAGTAACACTTTAGCTGATTCCAGATTCGGATTTAGCGACCCAAAAAACATATGTATGAATTTTTTCAGATTTTTTGATTAGATTATGGCAATTTAACCTTGGAATACTCTTGAATCTGACCTGATAAGATCAAACTGACCCCAAATTCGGATTCAGCAACCCCAAAAACATAAGCCTACGTAGATCCGGTCCGATGCACATCACTTTATTTTATTTTATTTTATTTTTTTTGTAGGGCTGTATAATCGATTCTTGTCGACTGTTGATCCCCCACACAAAAATGCTAAAACAATTAACCAGGGGAAAAATATAACAATACAACTAAAATCCACAGAAAATCAATAACCCACGCCCTCTACGCTAGCAATAATAAAAAGGTTATGCATTTAACAACCCCCCTGCTAAAACTCTTAACTGCTGGTATACTCTCATGTTATTTCACCGAATATCTTCAACATCTTTGAAATCGGAAACTACCTATTTTACAAAAGATTTTAGTTCGCGATTGTTTCTAAATGCAGAACCGATTGTTTATCTTTATTGAAAATCCCCCACGCTTATTAGATTTCTCAAAGATAATACTTAATAATATAAATGGATGACCAATCCTGACTTAATTTACTGGTCTTTGGCAAACACACCCATTTCCTTATGAATTCATTATCTCTTAGTAAATGTTTTCATCAATTTCATTAATAGAACTGGAGATAATCGCACAACGGAGATATGAAATTGCTCTCCCTTATCGCGAAAGATCTCCAATAGTAATCGACCGTGGAAAAAATGTATTGTAGATCTACTCTTAGATATTCTGGAATTGAATTTTAGGGTATGATACTTAATTGATATTAGAGTGACTTGTTAGTGAAATTCTATACTACGAACTACCACTTAATGAAGATATAAAAACTGTTATTAGTCGGCTTTAAACAAGGCGATTCTATTATCATGAAGCCTGTTTTTATTAAGTTCATTGATTTCTGGGAAGCGTGTTGGCCGATTTAGATAATTTGAAGTACATTGAATGTTGTAAAAATAATACAAGATCAGAACCTAAGTCGACCTTCACCGAGCTGATAATAGAATGACACACACATATTCCATAGTAAGTTTAGTATATTAGAAAATATATTAAAATAGGGTTGCCTAAAAAACGAACTACTGGGTTGCCAGTTATAAACAGGTATGTCGATGCCAGTTACTTTCACTTGATTGGATAATAGAAAACATTTTATATTAACATAAGCCCTGTTTTCTTGCGGACATGTTGATATTTGTATTAATATTTTCTATGTGGCGTAATAAATAATAAATCCTGAAAACTACGGTTGGCATTTAGATGATTTTAATAGGCTTTTATTAGGTTCATGTGAACGTATCTATGTAACGGAAACTTTCAACGTAATTTTCACCAACTTAAGTTGAAAATTGGCACACGTGACAAGGGCCGATGACAATAAAATTCTTTAAGTTGAATTTTCTCGTTTGTTGTCTTATTGTCACTGTTCTTGCCTAAATAAAAATTCGTCTACTAACTACTGTCACATAGTTGGCCGTAGTAGAATTTCCTCTAATGAAATGGAAAGCTACGGAAACATGAAGTAAACTTTTTAATTATAAATCTTATAGACATCGTTATGAGACAAAAAATCTTTGAAAATAATTATAGTTTAAAAAACTATAAAAGTAGTAGCAAACCAAACTAAAAAGCATAAAATATTTTTTAATTGTGAACAGTTTATATTACAGCAGTAGAAAGTCGAACAAAAAATCATGATTAATTACCTCAAAATAAAAATATAAAGTTAATAATAGAATGATTCCATTCAGAGTAAAAAAGAGTGGGGTGCTTGAAATATAAAATTTTACAATTATTCTATTGGCAACTATTTATAAGAGGAGAGGCAAATATAGCTTTTTACTCTGAATCGAATTATTCTATTAATAACTTAAATTTTATTATATTTTTATTTTGAGGTGATTAATCATGATTGATTCTTCGACTTTCTACTGCTGTAATATAAACTGTTCATAATTAAAAATTATATAATATTATATATAAAATAAACACACTGATGTAATTTTCACTAAAATTTATTTACTATTGACAATTGTTTCACCAGGTTACTGGCGTCTTCAGAATACAACGTAAGACTAACAGTTACATGCCTAAAACTATTACAAAGAACTATGGGGATGCAATTACAGAGCTATTTAGAGGATTATTGAAGCAGGTAGGAAGGGATTATCACTATTGAGAAAGAACAATATTGTAATCGGGTTTTTAAAATGTATAAATTATGCCTGTAATGAGTTTATATAATTCTGTTGAAAAGATTAAGTAATGGGGATGAATTGGTTTCGGTTTGATCATTTAAGAGGTATGGTGAATTTTTGTTTTTGTTAATTTCTAATGACTCTATAAGATATAATTTTTTACTTTTATGTTGTAAATGTAATACTTTGAACGTATTCTGAGGTACATGATTTTCATTCAATAAATGGTCCTCAAAAGTTGACTTTTTATAATTGTGGCACTCAAAAGCTTTAGTATGTTCGTCCCATCTTGTCTTGAATGATCTTCCCGTATGACCGAGGTAGAAACTAGGGCAACTACCATGTGTCAACTTATAGACACCCGAGTTGTTATTTTTGTTAATTGTTTCTTACATAGGACATCGGTTTGAGTGCAGCAGACTCGACTATATGTGGATCAGCTTTCAAGTACATCAAAAAAAGTCAAATAGAACTTGTAGAGCAGTAAGGTTCAAATAATTTCCGCGTAAATCAAGTTAAAGTAGATGCTTGAAATTGACTATTACGGAAACATCTGTAACTTTGTTTTCAAGAGCTGCAAACATCAAATAAGCGTAACTAACTCTGTTGACAATGCCACATTAACAGTTATTTGTGATTACAGTTCGCGAAAAGTGAAATAATTCATGATAAAATTTAAACCTCCTTCTAGAAACGTTGGATTTAAAATATGGCCAGATTCCTAACTATCACCTTTTCCAAGAGACCACGAAAAATCACATTCGAAGAAGCTCCAGATAACTCAATACTTTATTAACATCACATCACCTCACCTCACATCACGTCACATCACGTCACATCACGTCACTTCGTCACTTCACGTCACATCACTTCACATCACATCACGTCACATCACATCACATCAATTCACCTCACATCACGTCACATCACATCACATCAATTCGCCTCACATCACATCACGTCACATCACATCACGTCAGATCACATTATATCACATCACTTCACATCACGTCAATTCACATCACATCACTTCACGTCACGTCACATCACGTAACATCACATCACGTCACGTCATTTCACGTCAAGTCACTTCACGTCACTTCACGTCACCTCACTGCACTTTACGTCACTTCACTTCACTCCACGTCACGTCACGTCTCGTCACCTCAAGTTTCTTCTCGTCACGTCACGTCATTTCATGTCACGTCACTTCACGTCACATCACATCACGTCACATAGCGTCACATCACGTCACTTCACGTCTCCTCACGTCACGTCACATCACGTCTAGCCATTTCACGTCACTTCACGTCACTTCAAGTCCCATCACATCACACATATCACCTTACATCACGTCCATCACATCACGTCCATCACATCACCCTACACCACGGCCATCACGTCACTTCACGTCACGTCACGTTACGCAAGTTACGCCCCTGGTCTGAATGTAATTCCATCGGGGCGCCAAACCAGCTGAATAGTTGTTCTACTAGCACCGTCGCTACCGTGGTTGCCTCTTGGTTGGGTATCGCTTATGCCTCAGGCCATTTTCTGAAGTAATCCATTGCGACCAGAATGTATTTGTTCCCCCTCTCAGACTCGGGAAACGGACCGGCGACATCGATGGCAATTCTCTCAAATGGGACGCCCACATTGACTGCTGCATTCTGCTCTTGGTCCGGGTCTTCGGGCCCTTACTGGCTGCACAGGTGGCACATTTGCGGCACAAAGCTCTGACGTTTTCGAAGTAATTCACCCAGTAGTACCGCTGGCGAACTTTGTCTAGGTTTTTATTCATGCCCAGGTGACCTCCGGTAATCCCATCATGTACTTCGGTCAGGATGGCTGGTACCATTTTCTTCGGAACTACCAGTTGGGACTTGGTTTCTCGTCCATCAGCGCTTTCCCGAACTCCCTTGAGCATTCCATTGTCTACTCTTAGAGAGTCCCATTGAGCTCATAACGATTTCATCACGCCGGAGTATCTAGCTACCTCGTCCCATCCTGCCTGGGTGCCCCTTTCGTTTTGAGTGACAAGATTGGTTCGATGTCTGGATCAGCCATTTGGTCCTGGATGCACTGTTCCGTTGTCCAGTCTTCATTGGCCTGCACTCGGATCTGCCTGATGGAGCTACCCTCTCGCTGTTCCGCCTTCAGACAATGTCCGCATTCTGCTCTACAGGGTCTTCTGGATAGGGCATCGGCATTATTGTACAAACGGCCGGCACGGTGTTCCACCTTAAAATCGTATTGCTGTAGTTTCTCCATCCACCAGGCCAGTTGTCCTTCCAGTGTCTTCATGTCCAGCAGCCATTTGAGGGCGGCATGATCTGTCCGGATTAAGAAATGACGACCATAAAGGTATTTGTGGAAATGGTCTACAGCCCTTATTATTGTCAGAAGTTCTTACAGCTACAGCTGCCGAGTCATTTCGAGAACCTTTTTTTTGTCAAAGCGATCGGTGTCGTACTGAAATGAAACAGGGTCGGCTTTGGTAAATTTCGTAACAATATACAACAAAAGTAATCATATTTATTCTCATATTCCTCAATTTCTATAAATTCATTTTGGAACCATGTTTATTTAACCATTTATTACCTTCTTTATATCTCTGTCACTTTCTCTATTGCTAAGAATGTCACTTTTCTTGTATATTCCCGTCTCTTCCATTTAGAAGTACTGGCTAAATGCTCTTTCTGTGCTTAGTATTGAAAAAAATATATTCAATCAATGCCAGACTTTAATAAAAACTTCGCTTTCGAAAAAAGTCGACGAATATTTTAATTAATAAAAAATAAATGCAGTATTAGCAAAGCTATGGTTTGTTTTGTTGCATCTTTAAGTCCCAATATTTGACCAGTAAAGTGCACTACCAGTTTCATAATCCACCAGCCGCCAATGATGAGGAGTACCTACGCCAATCGATGGATAGGTTGAGGAGGAGGACTTTTAAACTGGTCAGCCCGCTTCCCTGAACTTAAGTTCCCTTGTTTTTTTTTTCATATGGAGAAACTGCCCCTATTTTTTGATTTGATCATTCGTGTTGCCGAAACGATTGAATGAACAACTTTATATGGAGTTTCTTCGGAACGGTTTTCATGATTTATCTTGTACTTCTAACACGATGAGCACCACAACATTGAACCATTCGTGTCTGGTGTGCTGAAGCTCCTGAATAACGTCTATCCAAACAGTCGGACAGGTAGAGGAGGATTTATTTCCTGGCTTTATCCATTTCATTATTAACGGCATTGAATTTCAAATTGTACATTGACAATTGCGTTGCTAAAAAATTTATTTTTTAGTTTTTTGTCTTAATTTTCATTGAAAATGGCGTCTGATTTAGACCCTGAAACGTTTGGAAATTTTGAAATTTATACATTTTTCCCCACGTATGGTGTTAAAAATTTCATTAATTCTTAATTAGACGCATAAAGATATCATTGAAATAATAACACAACTCCACAAAAAATAATAAAGTCTTGTGCATCGGACCGGATCTATGTCACGTTTTTGGGGTGCTGAATCCGAATCCGGGGTCAGTTTGACCTCATTAGGTCAGGGACAAGAACATTCCAAGGTCAAATAGCCATGATTTAATCAAAAAATCTAAATAATTCATATAAGTGTTTTTGGGGTCGCTGAATCCGAATCCGGGGTCGGTTTGACCTCATCAGGAGGTTCAAGGTCAAGCCAAGGTCAAATCTTCAAAATCTAATCAAAAAATCTGAAAAAATTCATACATATGTTTTTTGGGTCGCTAAATCCGAATCTGGAATCAGTTAAAGTGTTACTCCAAAGTCATACTGAGATATTTCTAATGCCAATGACATCTTTTTTTTTGTTCTAGTCCCTATAAGATATTAAAATACCCGTACGTTAAGGTCCTGATCCGATCACAGGTGAGTCCACCGTCCTGGGGGTGATAACTCTCATACATCCCCAGGTCTAAGTATGAGAGCTTTCTGACTTTAACGAGGACAATGTCAACTCGTCGTCAGACACACTAAGGCTTCATCCTCACACCTTAACGCCCACCTGCAAGGCAGCGTGCCATCGCTTGCTTCGTGACCGTGAAGGGCCAGAAATCGAATCATCTTTTTTCAGCAGTTGTCATCGCTCCTAGTAACTTTCACGGACGCAGATTTTTGTGCGAATTAAAATCGGTATTTCAGAATAATGTACCTATTTGAAATGTTTGAAATGTTAATTCCAAATTAATCTTGGAATTTCAAGCAGTAAATGGAATTTTTTTTCATTTGCTTATACTATTCTAATTCATCTAAATCATATGCTTTGATAACTTTATTGAACGCTTTTTTTGCAATGGAGGCTAATAACATTCAGCCTGTGAAGCATCCAAATTTTGAAAGATCTTTTGTTGAATAAATAAGTACTCAGAGATTAATATGGCTCTAAAAAAATATGAAAAACATACGAATAAATTCTATCGTTATGAGTTATCATATTGTTATATGCTTTACTAGTCCCATGGGATGACTATTAAATTTGAACTAACGATCTCGACACTGAATTAAAATAAAAATAAACCAATGTTAGGTTTCAGCGAATTAAAAGACATCTTAATTTCCTACAATTTGTTTCGTTAATTTCTTTCAAGTTAATTCAATCTTGCGTTATAGTTGAACCAATAGACTAGAACAAACAAAACGCGATCTCATTGACATTAGAAATATCTCAGTATGACTTTGGAGTAACACTTTAGCTGATTCCAGATTCGGATTTAGCGACCCAAAAAACATATGTATGAATTTTTTCAGATTTTTTGATTAGATTATGGCAATTTAACCTTGGAATACTCTTGAATCTGACCTGATAAGATCAAACTGACCCCAAATTCGGATTCAGCAACCCCAAAAACATAAGCCTACGTAGATCCGGTCCGATGCACATCACTTTATTTTATTTTATTTTATTTTTTTTGTAGGGCTGTATAATCGATTCTTGTCGACTGTTGATCCCCCACACAAAAATGCTAAAACAATTAACCAGGGGAAAAATATAACAATACAACTAAAATCCACAGAAAATCAATAACCCACGCCCTCTACGCTAGCAATAATAAAAAGGTTATGCATTTAACAACCCCCCTGCTAAAACTCTTAACTGCTGGTATACTCTCATGTTATTTCACCGAATATCTTCAACATCTTTGAAATCGGAAACTACCTATTTTACAAAAGATTTTAGTTCGCGATTGTTTCTAAATGCAGAACCGATTTGTTTATCTTTATTGAAAATCCCCCACGCTTATTAGATTTCTCAAAGATAATACTTAATAATATAAATGGATGACCAATCCTGACTTAATTTACTGGTCTTTGGCAAACACACCCATTTCCTTATGAATTCATTATCTCTTAGTAAATGTTTTCATCAATTTCATTAATAGAACTGGAGATAATCGCACAACGGAGATATGAAATTGCTCTCCCTTATCGCGAAAGATCTCCAATAGTAATCGACCGTGGAAAAAATGTATTGTAGATCTACTCTTAGATATTCTGGAATTGAATTTTAGGGTATGATACTTAATTGATATTAGAGTGACTTGTTAGTGAAATTCTATACTACGAACTACCACTTAATGAAGATATAAAAACTGTTATTAGTCGGCTTTAAACAAGGCGATTCTATTATCATGAAGCCTGTTTTTATTAAGTTCATTGATTTCTGGGAAGCGTGTTGGCCGATTTAGATAATTTGAAGTACATTGAATGTTGTAAAAATAATACAAGATCAGAACCTAAGTCGACCTTCACCGAGCTGATAATAGAATGACACACACATATTCCATAGTAAGTTTAGTATATTAGAAAATATATTAAAATAGGGTTGCCTAAAAAACGAACTACTGGGTTGCCAGTTATAAACAGGTATGTCGATGCCAGTTACTTTCACTTGATTGGATAATAGAAAACATTTTATATTAACATAAGCCCTGTTTTCTTGCGGACATGTTGATATTTGTATTAA
Organism: Octodonta nipae; assembly: GCA_034190945.1. NCBI lineage: Eukaryota > Metazoa > Arthropoda > Insecta > Coleoptera > Chrysomelidae > Octodonta > Octodonta nipae. Next base: position 78,000,797 of record CM067223.1, on the reverse strand, counting down.
TATTTTCTATGTGGCGTAATAAATAATAAATCCTGAAAACTACGGTTGGCATTTAGATGATTTTAATAGGCTTTTATTAGGTTCATGTGAACGTATCTATGTAACGGAAACTTTCAACGTAATTTTCACCAACTTAAGTTGAAAATTGGCACACGTGACAAGGGCCGATGACAATAAAATTCTTTAAGTTGAATTTTCTCGTTTGTTGTCTTATTGTCACTGTTCTTGCCTAAATAAAAATTCGTCTACTAACTACTGTCACATAGTTGGCCGTAGTAGAATTTCCTCTAATGAAATGGAAAGCTACGGAAACATGAAGTAAACTTTTTAATTATAAATCTTATAGACATCGTTATGAGACAAAAAATCTTTGAAAATAATTATAGTTTAAAAAACTATAAAAGTAGTAGCAAACCAAACTAAAAAGCATAAAATATTTTTTAATTGTGAACAGTTTATATTACAGCAGTAGAAAGTCGAACAAAAAATCATGATTAATTACCTCAAAATAAAATATAAAGTTAATAATAGAATGATTCCATTCAGAGTAAAAAAGAGTGGGGTGCTTGAAATATAAAATTTTACAATTATTCTATTGGCAACTATTTATAAGAGGAGAGGCAAATATAGCTTTTTACTCTGAATCGAATTATTCTATTAATAACTTAAATTTTATTATATTTTTATTTTGAGGTGATTAATCATGATTGATTCTTCGACTTTCTACTGCTGTAATATAAACTGTTCATAATTAAAATTATATAATATTATATATAAAATAAACACACTGATGTAATTTTCACTAAAATTTATTTACTATTGACAATTGTTTCACCAGGTTACTGGCGTCTTCAGAATACAACGTAAGACTAACAGTTACATGCCTAAAACTATTACAAAGAACTATGGGGATGCAATTACAGAGCTATTTAGAGGATTATTGAAGCAGGTAGGAAGGGATTATCACTATTGAGAAAGAACAATATTGTAATCGGGTTTTTAAAATGTATAAATTATGCCTGTAATGAGTTTATATAATTCTGTTGAAAAGATTAAGTAATGGGGATGAATTGGTTTCGGTTTGATCATTTAAGAGGTATGGTGAATTTTTGTTTTTGTTAATTTCTAATGACTCTATAAGATATAATTTTTTACTTTTATGTTGTAAATGTAATACTTTGAACGTATTCTGAGGTACATGATTTTCATTCAATAAATGGTCCTCAAAAGTTGACTTTTTATAATTGTGGCACTCAAAAGCTTTAGTATGTTCGTCCCATCTTGTCTTGAATGATCTTCCCGTATGACCGAGGTAGAAACTAGGGCAACTACCATGTGTCAACTTATAGACACCCGAGTTGTTATTTTTGTTAATTGTTTCTTACATAGGACATCGGTTTGAGTGCAGCAGACTCGACTATATGTGGATCAGCTTTCAAGTACATCAAAAAAGTCAAATAGAACTTGTAGAGCAGTAAGGTTCAAATAATTTCCGCGTAAATCAAGTTAAAGTAGATGCTTGAAATTGACTATTACGGAAACATCTGTAACTTTGTTTTCAAGAGCTGCAAACATCAAATAAGCGTAACTAACTCTGTTGACAATGCCACATTAACAGTTATTTGTGATTACAGTTCGCGAAAAGTGAAATAATTCATGATAAAATTTAAACCTCCTTCTAGAAACGTTGGATTTAAAATATGGCCAGATTCCTAACTATCACCTTTTCCAAGAGACCACGAAAAATCACATTCGAAGAAGCTCCAGATAACTCAATACTTTATTAACATCACATCACCTCACCTCACATCACGTCACATCACGTCACATCACGTCACTTCGTCACTTCACGTCACATCACTTCACATCACATCACACATCAACGTCACATCACATCACATCAATTCACCTCACATCACGTCACATCACATCACATCAATTCGCCTCACATCACATCACGTCACATCACATCACGTCAGATCACATTATATCACATCACTTCACATCACGTCAATTCACATCACATCACTTCACGTCACGTCACATCACGTAACATCACATCACGTCACGTCATTTCACGTCAAGTCACTTCACGTCACTTCACGTCACCTCACTGCACTTTACGTCACTTCACTTCACTCCACGTCACGTCACGTCTCGTCACCTCAAGTTTCTTCTCGTCACGTCACGTCATTTCATGTCACGTCACTTCACGTCACATCACATCACGTCACATAGCGTCACATCACGTCACTTCACGTCTCCTCACGTCACGTCACATCACGTCTAGCCATTTCACGTCACTTCACGTCACTTCAAGTCCCATCACATCACACATATCACCTTACATCACGTCCATCACATCACGTCCATCACATCACCCTACACCACGGCCATCACGTCACTTCACGTCACGTCACGTTACGCAAGTTACGCCCCTGGTCTGAATGTAATTCCATCGGGGCGCCAAACCAGCTGAATAGTTGTTCTACTAGCACCGTCGCTACCGTGGTTGCCTCTTGGTTGGGTATCGCTTATGCCTCAGGCCATTTTCTGAAGTAATCCATTGCGACCAGAATGTATTTGTTCCCCTCTCAGACTCGGGAAACGGACCGGCGACATCGATGGCAATTCTCTCAAATGGGACGCCCACATTGACTGCTGCATTCTGCTCTTGGTCCGGGTCTTCGGGCCCTTACTGGCTGCACAGGTGGCACATTTGCGGCACAAAGCTCTGACGTTTTCGAAGTAATTCACCCAGTAGTACCGCTGGCGAACTTTGTCTAGGTTTTTATTCATGCCCAGGTGACCTCCGGTAATCCCATCATGTACTTCGGTCAGGATGGCTGGTACCATTTTCTTCGGAACTACCAGTTGGGACTTGGTTTCTCTCCATCAGCGCTTTCCCGAACTCCCTTGAGCATTCCATTGTCTACTCTTAGAGAGTCCCATTGAGCTCATAACGATTTCATCACGCCGGAGTATCTAGCTACCTCGTCCCATCCTGCCTGGGTGCCCCTTTCGTTTTGAGTGACAAGATTGGTTCGATGTCTGGATCAGCCATTTGGTCCTGGATGCACTGTTCCGTTGTCCAGTCTTCATTGGCCTGCACTCGGATCTGCCTGATGGAGCTACCCTCTCGCTGTTCCGCCTTCAGACAATGTCCGCATTCTGCTCTACAGGGTCTTCTGGATAGGGCATCGGCATTATTGTACAAACGGCCGGCACGGTGTTCCACCTTAAAATCGTATTGCTGTAGTTTCTCCATCCACCAGGCCAGTTGTCCTTCCAGTGTCTTCATGTCCAGCAGCCATTTGAGGGCGGCATGATCTGTCCGGATTAAGAAATGACGACCATAAAGGTATTTGTGGAAATGGTCTACAGCCCTTATTATTGTCAGAAGTTCTTACAGCTACAGCTGCCGAGTCATTTCGAGAACCTTTTTTTTGTCAAAGCGATCGGTGTCGTACTGAAATGAAACAGGGTCGGCTTTGGTAAATTTCGTAACAATATACAACAAAAGTAATCATATTTATTCTCATATTCCTCAATTTCTATAAATTCATTTTGGAACCATGTTTATTTAACCATTTATTACCTTCTTTATATCTCTGTCACTTTCTCTATTGCTAAGAATGTCACTTTTCTTGTATATTCCCGTCTCTTCCATTTAGATAAAATATCGTCGGTCATCCACTCCTGCTTGGATTTATGGACACAATGCCAGATGCCAATGGATATTAAAGTATTCTGAAGGTCCTGAAGTTTGTCTAAATTGAAATTGTACCATTTGTTTTTATCGTTTTTAGCTTCTCATTAGTAGATTATTTAGGCTTTTGTTATATGTTTCCTTTTTTATTTATAGAATGAGTACAACTCAACGGTCACCATTTTGTCAATATCGTTTTCAGCTCATAAATTTTCATTAGCTTTACATTTATTTCCGTTAATAAATAAATGATCATTAAAATTTTAGGGATTTTATTGCTATACAAATCATAGTGCTGACAGATTTTTTGGACACCTTGTATAAACCTCTTAAATCAACGCGCTTAATTGAGGCAAAGACAGAAAGATTTTCCAATTTTACATTAATGACTAATTTAGTTCCCTGAATGTATCAACCGTGCTTTAAATAATAGACCAACTACGATGTTCAGCAGTTGTTCGTATCAAAAAAGTTAATTTTAGTATAATTACCGCTGCTGTAAGAGCCGCAGACTGGGCGAAGTCAATGGAAAGCGGCGAATAGGCCTCGAGGCTCCTGATACATCGGAGCTTCTTCTTCTTCAACAGCACGGTGAAGAGAACAGGTTTTGTTTTCAGTAGCCAATATCATCGCGTATCGTATTATGTCCTAATAAGATTGTAAACAAAAGCATTTCTTTCACTATCAAGACAATTATAATAAAAAAATCTCTGAAAAAAATCATCTAGGTATACAATTTTGATAGACTGTGAATTAAGTAACTTGAAATAAAGTTTTCAAATAAAAATGGAACAGAAGTTTATTTAGAATATTTATTTACTATCAACTATATTCTTTAGAGTCAGCAGTATTTCAACAATATATATATATATATATATATATATATATATATATATATATATATATATATTGTTATAAACTTCGTGGGTTCAATTAATTAATTTAAAAAGAAACTAATATTAACTTCACTTTCTAGAACTTTTATTCACACGTAAACATCAAATATTCTCAACAACTGATTCTAACACAATAACATCCAAATCATAACAATAGATAAGCTATACTAACTTCGCGATGATCGGCCATTCCTTTTATAATCTGCATGGAATTCTTCCAGCAAATTTCGAGGGTAATCTTCTTGGTTGTCGAGTCTTTTCGAGATTTTCTAGCACGATCGACCTTGCTTTATCCAGGAACGGCGTAGGTAATTTTACAATAATATTTTACGCAATTACTCTGTCATACCTGCCCTACGGGAGATGGGAGCTTACTAAGTTCGGACATGGTTCCTACAGGTTTGCTGGAATATGAAATATGTTAGAAGTTTGACCGAGTTCATCTATACAGGTTTAAACGGTATGAGTGCAAAGATTTTGACAGTTCAGGTGAAAATTAATTAAAAAACCCTTATTACATTTTTTTAATCAATTATTAGATTAGATAAAAAAATATATACGAAATTCGCACTCATTTTTACCCTCACAAACAGACAATGTAGCTACTAAACACATCAAATGGCTTTACTAATCACTTTAACATTGCCCACGCTCTTTTTTGAAAAATAAAATTTAATTGAGATTAAACCACAAACTAATTGAACGGTATGGCAACATCGCGATAACTCATATATGTTGACTGTTCATTTCAACGTGGCTATTGGTAGTTTTTGTAGTGTTTGATTTGTTTACATCCTAAAGGCTAGTTAGTAATTGTAGTTTTCGTGAAATATTTATTTACAGTGAAAATGATAGATTTTATAAGAAATGGATTAAATCGTGTAATTTTACTGTTGAAAATAATAACTTGAGAGTTTATTTATTCGACAAGTACTTAGATTTGTCTAAAAAGATCTGAAGTTAACTAATGTGTTTCTGAACAATTCAGCGGTTCAAATAGATCATTTTGCATCACATTGTATCGAGTTATAAGAATATATTTTTAACCTTCTACGCTTTGACATAATTTCAGGAACATTTCTTCCAAAAATGAGCAGCTAATACTAAATCTTTTTCAGAAATATGTCACAAATGTTTTATTTACCGAAACACATCACACTCTTGGCAAAACAATTTTAATTACTGAATAAAAATTAAAAGTGATTATTTTTTCTTAGCCGACGTTATTTCTTTAGGTATTTAAGTACTGACAGGAGGCGATTTTGCCGCATTAGCAATAATTTACATAACATGTATTTTAGATTTTCTTGGTGATTAAGGCCTACAGTCCATAATGTTATAAGAGTTTTTTGGTTGATTTGATATATACTATCGCCACCTAAAATAACACTTAAACAATTTTCTGAATATTTATGAATGTAAAAATTCTGACTCAGGTCAATTTTTATAAATGAAAGTACACTTTTTGAATAAAATGATTCACCTGCGCCTTCAACATCCTAGGGGTAATAACTGCCCCAGAAAAAAACTAAATGAAAATGGGTACTCCAGAAAAATTTTATTTTATGCAAACAAACAGCCCTACAGACAAATACATGTCACGATTCACTAGTTTATTGGTAATATTTTAACCAAAAAAGAAAACTTTTATATTTTTAATGGCATTTAAGACATATTTACAATTTATTTTAGTGTTTATTTTTTAAAATAAGCCTTTCTGATATCCAAAAAAATAAATATTAATATTAATTGAAGTGACTGACAAAACTAGAACACTTTCAGACGCATGCAGAATATTTAATAAGAAGTATCCTGACCAGGACAATTTCCAGTCAACAGTAGAATATAATAAAAATTCCGTCAATTTGGAACTGTCGAAGATCTTTCCAAGACCTGGAAGATCAATTGAATGACAAAAAGAAATTAGATATATTGTCAGATGTAGGGGAAAACCTACAGGAAACTACAAGAGGAGTGGTGATAATAAGTAAAACGTCGGAATTGAGCCATTTGAAAAAGAGAAATAGCATTTATATAAAATTTAACTGGTTCAGGAACTAAGTGACGACGATCCTATTCGTTATGAAGTTTACAACAGTATATTAGAATTTTTGGAAATGGATGCCAGGGAAATCCGAGGCAACGTTTCCTCTACATAGAACAGTCAACAAGCAAAATTGTCGGTATTCGAGTACTACTAATCTGATCGGCTGCCCTCAACCCACGCCCCTATATTAAGGTTTCATATATGGTAGGTTTACATTACAAGGAGTTACAGTTATAAAAACAACTATGCCAATAACAGACACCCTGCGTGAGCCCAGGAACTGAAATTACCAAAGAGACTTCCAGCTCCCTTGCCTAATCCCCCCCACCCCAGGGCAAACTCAGTACCTCACGCTAAAGCAGTTTTCCTTCAACAATGACGCCGTCTTTACTGCGGTTGCATGACTACTGTTATTGCCTGACCGTAGGTCCTATCTTTTTCTCCTTGTTTCATCCTCTCTCTGCTATTGTTCGTATAACTCTTTTGACCTTCTGCGGATATTTTTTGTTGTCGTTTGTGTGTTTGGTTGTATGTTTTGTTGTTTTCTCTTATGTTGATGAATCACCAGGAGCTCCCATAAATGTCCCCTGAAAATGAAATGTGACTATTGTGTTCTTCATCGAAATGACATAACGGACATTTCCCCATAAATATTTTAATTCCAACATAATAGTGCGGTAATTTTAGGCACTGGAAGTTTTAATTGCGAATTTGAAAATTTTCTATGTACATCTCAAGCATATCTATAGGTAGTAAAGCATAGTATTTTCGGCTCCTTAAATCAATGAGTACCAAGCTCGTTTTGTTTGTATACCAGGCAAATACCTATTTAAATGCAAATTTTTCCATTTTGCGAAGACGGTGCTTTTGGTTGTCACATTCTCCCGGCCTAATAGAAAATTCAGTGACAACACATGTCAAACTTTAAACTGGTATTTGGTACGTTTATAGACAGGATGTTTAGTTATAGCAAACAAAATCACAAAGTAAAGTGATAGAAGGAATTGCATTTATATGAAGATTGAAATATAGGACGGACTAGAATGATAGTAGTCCGTAGGCAGCCGTATATACAGGATGGTTGGAATATAGGGTGGACTGGACGTTTGGTGGTATAAAAATGTTGGAAAAATGTGAAATTAAAATTATATAGGGTGATTAAAAAACTGTTATATGATGTGGACATAAGCAAATCATATACAGGATGGTTGAAATATATGCTGCAGTTGAATTATATTTATACAGTGTGATTAAAAATTATTTCTTTTATAGCCCATAAGAAGTTGCATAAAGTGTGGAGAGGAATTAATGTTACACAGGACGATAATATAAAATGTAAAAAATGAACTAATTTATGGGCTAGCCCACAAGGAGTTATATACTATGGTTGAAATATAGGACGGATTTGACTCCGTAAATATGGCATGGATTCTACTCCAGCCAGGCAGCTAACAAATTTATACTTGTCCGTGGGCAGTCGTATGTACAGGATGGTTGGTACATAGGTTGGAGTGGAATTATCTATAGTTATACAGGGTTGTCAAAAAAGTTGAAAAAAGGTTACATGGCGTAGTTCATAAGGCATAAATATATTTTGGGCTTATTAAGTAGTACATTTTTGTTCGTAAAGATTTAATTGTCAATTTAAATGAGAAAGTATCATTATGTAATGTTGAAGCTTTCGATATTACCTGGTTCTGTCTATTAAGGTTATACATACAAAATAAAAAATAAAGAATGAAAACTACCTGAGTTCAAAAATACTAAAAAGTTGAAAATAAAACATTTTTAAAAAATATATAACCGACTTATACCTATAACTAAAAAGCTAAAAATAATTATAACAAAATACAACTCTAGCAAATAAATAACACATTCAATGTTGTTAGGTACCTACCCAGGGTGAAAAATGTAAACATTAAAAGGTGCTCATTCTGTACAAATTAATTACCTACCAATCTAGTATATTTTTGAAGTCGGTGCCAAGCAACAATCATGTTTGATGACTTAGTTGATAAGTACGCAATGAACGATTTTAGATTTGCTTGGCACTGGCTTCAAAATATACTAGATTGGTAGGTAATTAATTTGTACAGAATAAGCACCTTTCTATGTTTACATTTTTTACTTCCTGCTAGAGTTGTATTTTGTTATAATTATTTTTAGCTTTTTAGTTATAGGTAGAAGTAGGTTATATATATTTTTTAAAGGTTTAATTTCATGCCTGTCTTCTATTGTTGAGCACCGTCATCCTCTTTAACGTTGTTGAGGCAGAGCTGATTCATTGGTCGTTTGTACCTATCAGTGAATCTGAGGTCGTAGTTGACCAATTGTCATTGGCGAAGGTTTGCAAGGGTTTCAGTTTGGCCTATGCCAATCTGCATGGTTTCTTCTTTATAACCGCAAGCACTGTATAGTAGTGTAAGTCGTTAAAAGTTACTGAATTTCTAACAAACCAAGATTCGACAACTGGTAAGCGTGAACATAACTGCTTCTGCCACTGCCGCTTTTGCTTTTGTGACTTCGTGGGATTGATGCGTCACCAATGGCAAGATAACTGTCTTGATGAGACTTAGCTTGTATTTCAGTTCCAGCTTGCTTCCTGTTCCAATTAAGAGGTAAAGTCTATACGAGCTCATCAGACTTTGTTCCAAGTTTCTTGAATATATCTTTTGACAGTCAACCTTTTGTGGATGATGATTCCGAGATATTTGACTACGTTCTTACATGGTCAGCCGTTGAAGATTTGGTTTCCATTCCTAGTGATTGTTTCTTTCCATATGACAGTCAGGGCTTGAGTTTAGTTTTCATTGATGCCTATTTTCCATTGTATGTAATATTCCACTGAGTCGTCTGTGACCTGTTGCAACTGCCTCAAGGTTCGAATCCAAAGACTTGGCATCATATGGAGATGTCCTCGGCAAACTGAGCTATTATAGAATTAGCTAATCTCGGTGTATCTTGAAAACAACATTGGTGACAGGACTTACTCCTGGGCAACTCCTGCCTTTGTGGTACGCTGTCGCCAGAGTTCATGGCCACCAGGGACTTTTACTCTTCGATGTCTGATGTCTACTCATAACGTCTATGAAAAAGTCTTTATGAAAAGTTAATGGCGGCAATTAATCAAAATTTCTCCTAAACACATTATACAGGGTGAGTTTTTTTTATGATCATTATGGGGATCTCGGAAACTAGCGGAGATAGAACAATGGTTAAATTGGGAAACATTTGCAGTTTTACTGGCCCAATTTAATGACACTTTCGGATTTTTGTAAAAAGTCATTACTTACAAGATATTTTGAAAAAAAACAAATTCTGTCGATTTAGTCAACTCCCTCTAGCTCCTCTGTTTTTGATTTTATAAAAAAAGTGTAAATATCAAAATTGAAGGGAATTGTATAGCGAATATGATTGTCATGTCCTCGTTTGCGTGACAGCTCTCGTTTTTGAGATATGACACAAACTTATCTTTTTTTAATAGAAACCATAGTTGGCTATGACCTCAAAAAATCGAACATTTTTAGAGCTTTTCAACAATATAATACTCGATATAGTTATTCATAAAAATAACGGAGTTATGGATGCTTATCTCTCTTAATTTCACTTTTAACGTAGTTAGCCATGAAATAGATTGAGTTATTAATAACTATTCCAAAAAACATTGAACGATTTTTTTATTATGTATATCAGATATAACGAAAAAACTAAATAAGTAGGTACTTATTAAAAACTTAAGAAATTAAAGTACATAATAATGGTTACAATTTATGTTCGAAAAGTCCACCATTGTTATTTAGAAAAAAATTGTATCTTTTTAAGATTGGCATTTCCTCACAGACAGCCTATCAATTTCTTCAATTACTTGTAATAGCGTCTCCCTTAAGTCACCAACTGTCTCATACTTTGTTTTTTAGCGCACCCCATAAATAGAAGTCTATAACTGCTAAATCGGGATACCGGGGTGGCAATTCGCGTGGGCCATTTCTTCCTATCCAAGAGTTTGGATAGATATTATCTAGGTGTTGTCTTACTAATAACGAGTTATGAGCAGGTGATCCATCATGTTGGAACCACTCAATTTCTAAACGAGTTCTCAAATTCAAATTATGCAACATGTCTTGAAAAGTGTATTGTAAGAAATGCAAGTAAGTGATTCGTCATAGATAAAAGGCCCCTGAATAGTAGACCCTATGATACCACACCAAACATTAAAAACAATTTTTATCTGGGGTCGTCTTTGTTCTACATGGAAAAGGTTTTCTTTAGCCCAGATATGATCATTGTGTCTATTGAACATACCGGAGTTAGTAAATCTAGTTTCATCTGACCATAACACCTTTAATGGAAACTGTGGATTGTCAAGGCACATGTCTCTAAACCATGTACAAAACAAAATACGTCGATGTTCATCACCAGCATGCAAAGTTTGAGAAACTGAAAGTTTGTACGGGTGGAACTTGTGCGCTTTCATTACCTTAACTACAGTTCGTTGAGATGTACCAGCTTCTGCCGCAATCTCACGAGTTGATGTAGATGGATTTTGATTTACCATTGCCAAAACATTTATTTGTGATGCTTCGTTAATTTGATTACGTTCCTTTGGTGGTTTAGTAAAACATCCATATCTGCGTAAACTATCGTAAAGCCTCTTAAATGTACCTAGAGCAGGTTGACGACGATTAAAATATCTATGAAAGTATTCCTCAGCTGCACGAACTGAATTTTTATGGCATATGATATAACGTTCTCTCATATTCAGTTTTTCTTCGTTAAAATATTTTATAACGAAAACTTGTCAATATCGACTGTCAGTTCAGCACTACTAATGGAATTACTCTCAAATGAGGAAACGTCAAAGTGAAAATAATTTTTTTCATGGCTACCTACGTTAAAAGTGAAAATAAGAGAGAAATGCATCCATAACTCCGTTATTTTTATGAATAACTATATCGAGTATTATACCGTTGAAAAGCTCTAAAAATGTCCGATTTTTTGAGATCATAGCCAACTATGGTTTCCGTTCAAAAAAAGATAAGTTCGTGTCATATCTCGAAAACGAGAGCTGTCAATTCCTTTCAATTTTGATATTTACACTTTTTTTATAAAATCAAAAACAAAGGAGCTAGAGGGATTTGACTAAATCGACAGAATTTCGTATTTTCGAAATATCTAGTAAGCCATCAGTTTTTACAAAAATCCGAAAGTGTCATTAAATTGGGCCAGTAAAACTGCAAATCTTTCCCAATTTAACCATTGCTCTATCTCCGCTAGTTTCCGTGATTCCCATACTGATCATAAAAAAAACTCACCCTGTATAATAGATAATAATCAAGAATGGTTTCAAAATTATTAATATAATAAACCAAATCTGTCCTTAAGCGCAGTACATATACATTTTCTGTTTCACTATATAACATGATATTTTAGTTCTGAATACATTCTGGTCAAAAAACAAACAGATTTGACCTCCTACCTAATTACAAAACAAAAAACGATAGACAGTAATATTACGACCGGTGAAGATCTTGCTGCCGGTTATTTTGTATCATTATTGCCGTTCATTCAGACGAGCCTGTCGAAATTATCGTGTTGTCTTCACAAAGCCATTGTATGAATTGCTAGCCCACTATTCTCGTTATCCCCTAAGGTAATTGGCTCTCACGCATCTTGTGGGTGTTAGTACCACAACAACGACTTCGCTTCTGAATGCGACTAAAAAAAATCTGATTTCATACGCCATTGATCTCTCTAATGTTACCCGTAATCGACACATAATTATTTGTTTATTCAAAATGATTTGTTCCATGTATCCGAATAATGAAAGCTGTTAGGATTTACTGTTTGAAAATCTTTAGATGAGAAATTAGTTCTGTACATCATTATCTGTTTACTGTTAGCAGAAGATCGGCAATAAATTTCCGATACCTTGCTATTATAACTGTTCTTTTTTCGACCATGTATATTTTTTAAGTATATGGCTAACGAGAAAATTTATAGTTGGAAAAAGTTCACAGCACATCTTAAAATAACGATCAGTATTGTCTTCTAAATGTTATTTGTGGCATATTCTTGATTATTTTTCTTGGGAGAACACCACAATTGAAATAAAAAGCTGCATATTGAAAGGAAATACCAAAAGTTTCAAAGTCGATTCTGACTTCGTTGTCAATACATACGAAGTATGGCTATTAAATAAAGGGACTGATATTGTAAAACATTTATTTTTATTTATATTAATTACTTAATATCGCCTTCAATATACACCCCTTCTCTATCCCTACAACGCTCCATGCGAATTTTCCATTGTTGGAAACAGTGCTGGAACTCATCTTCTGTCAACTCTTTCAGGACTCTTGCCGCTTTCTTTTGTACAGCTTCTACGGATTCAAATCTCATACCTTTCAATGCAGATTTCACCTTAGGGAAAAGATAAAGTCACATGGTGCTAGGTCTGGTGAATGAGGTGGAGGTTCTAACATTTCACGTAGTTTATCAAGTACCTCAAGGTAGTAACGTTGATTAATTGTTTGACCTTCAGAAACCCAGTGAAGGTACACAATCCCATGAATATCGAAAAAAACAATAATCATTGCTTTAAATTTTGACTTGCACATCCTTGCTTTTTTGACTCTGAGTGAATTTGGGGTCTTCCAATGCATGGATTGGCGCTTCGTTTCCGGATCATAAGTAAAAAAACACGATTCATCACATGTTATTATCTTTTCCAATAAATTTGGGTCATTTTCAATGGCATTCAAAGTGTCAGTACAAACCTTTTTGCGAACTGCTTGTTGTTCGATCGTGAGAATTTTTGGTACCATTTTTGCACACACTTTTCGCATGTTTAAATTGTCATGTAAAATTTGCCGTACACATTCTTTATCAATGCCTACAGATTCAGCAACTGCTCGAATACTTAATCGACGGTCAGACCGAATCAAATTAGCAACTTTTTCCACATTGCTTTCCGTTTTTGATGTTGAAGGACGACCTGGCCGCGAATCATCTTTAACGTCTTGTCGACCATCTTGAAAACGCTTAAACCATTCCGCGAGTCCGCGATAAACATTCACTACCATACACTTCTTTTAGTATATTATAGGTTTCGGTAGCGGTTTTTCCAAGTTTAAAGTGGAATTTAATAACAATTTCTATTATTACGTTAACCATTTTTCCGGCAAAATAAAATAACAACACTGACGTAAATGAAGGTTATGTCTCAACGATGTTGTTTACAGAAACGAGACTAAATGCATTTTGAAGGGGAAGCCTCAAACTAACCAGCTATTAATCAATGTTGATTGTCGCATGCGCACTCATTCCACTGCAGTGTCAGTCCCGTTTTTTAATAGCCATACCTCTTATAAAGCCATTGACAACGAAGTCAGAAACGACTTTGAAACGTTTGGATTTTTCTTTCAATATACATCTTTTATTTCAATTGTGGTGTTATTCCCAAGAAAACAAAAATTATCAAGAATATGCCACAAATAACCTTTAGAAGACAATTAGAAACCAGCTATGGGACTGTAATGACTAAAGTGTTTAGAGATTGTAGGTTTATGTGAGAAGCTTGCCCGAACCAAGAATAGCCTGACATTCTTGTGCAGATGTCGAGAGATGAGGATTATTCCTAAAGGTTTAAGATTTCGTCAACCCTACATCGGTGGAAGAATACATTTCGCAGCAGTTAGAGATATGATAAATTTTCATCTTTCTAATAAATTTAACTTAGAACGTGATATTGGGTATGAACACAGCTTCCTTTCTTGTCGAATATCAGAGAATGAGTTTAATAGAATTAAAAACAGTACCTTTATAGCTACAATAAAGAAATCTTTTCACAAAAACAAAGACATTTACAGAAATAAAATAACTAAATAGAAACATGAAAAAATAATACTGTTAGAAAAACTCTCATAAATCTTTCACATAAACAGCTAAATGCTACTGAAACTTCAGTATTACAAGAAAGACTTAACTTTGCAGTTACTCCAAAAAAATTCCTAAATTTGATATCATAAGTGTTATAGAACAAAAACAACAAAACTAAATTCTAGTGATGCTCAAGAATATAGAATAAGAGCAAAAATTGAACTTAAAAAACCTATAAATATTAAAAATCAACTTTCTAGTAATGAATTACAAATTTAAAAAATGACCATTATATAAAAATTTTGCCTGCTGACAAAGGTAATGCAACAGTAATTTTAAATAAAACTGATTACGATGGCAAAATTCAAAATATAATTAACCAAGGACATTACACTAAACTAACAAAAGATCCAACAAGCTCAATAGAAAACAAAATATACCGTTTACTGTAAAACCACAAATTTGAATTCATAGAACAAGAACGTAAAGCACTGACCCCACACTATACTAAACCACCACATGTCTATGGGTTACCAAAATTCATAAACCTTATATTCCTTTAAGACCAATTGTCAGTTCTATAAATTCACTATGTAGTGAACTTTCAAATTTCTTTGAAACATTATTCGTCCACTTACAGGAAGTTCTGTTTCTCATTTAATAAACAATGCACATTTCTTTGAACAACTGTCTCATATAAAATACAAAAATACCTTTACAATAGCAAATTTTGATATAGTAAATCTTTATAACAATGTTCCTGTTTCCAAAACACTTCCTATAGTAAAACAACCACTCTTCATTAAACCAAAGAACTCAGTTATCAATTGAAACAATAATGGAACTACTAAGATATTGTCCCAAAACTAATTACTTTCAATTAAACGATGACTTTTACCAGCAAGATTTTGGCATACCCATGGGTTCTTGTCTCTCACCAGCATTAAGTAACATATTTATGGAAAAATGTGAACAATAAGTAATTTTATGAAAAGAAAATAACCCTTTAATTTGGTGGCGATAGGTTGACGACACTTTCGTAATTTGGGAACCCAATCTTGAAGAACTAGGTAAATAATTAAATGACATAAATAAAAAAGAACCAACTGTCTTTCCTAGACATTAATAACAAAAACAGAATCTACATTCTAAACAGAAGTTTATAGAAAACCAACTCATATTAACAGATACCTAAATTTCAATCAAATTATCCGAGTGCAGTACCAAAAGGTGTTATTAAGTCATATTATGATAGAGCAAAGACCAACTGTTCTGATGATGATAAATTCAACAAAGAAAAAAGAATTATAACAAATGTTCTCACTGGAAACAATTACACCACAAAATTTATCAACAAGAGTTAAACAGACTTGAACAGAGAACAAACTTTCCGAATCAACCCAGAACTTCTCGTATTAACACTGCTACTCAGGACAACCACATTACAGTTACAATTATACCATACATACAGGGCATGTCAGAAAGATTGAAAAGAGTGGGCAACAGATTTAGGTAATGTTAAAACAACATTCCAAACAAGAACATAAGTCTTAGACGTCGATCTGAAACTTCATTTGTGCCCCTTCGAAGTCTGATTTCTGTTCGTGTGGTTAGCGATTTCTCGAAATGAAAAATCTAACTTTTGTGAACGAAACCAAATTATAATCATTTACTCCTTACTATAACATCTATGTTTTACCAAACAATATGAAATTTAAACATCTCTTTCTGGATGTTGCGATTTCTTTATCAGTGCGTATATTTGAAATTATTCCATATAACTGGATATATCCATGTGTTTCACAATATATTTCAGCAGATCAACACGGTTTTATGGCAAAAATATCGACAATGACAAATCTTGTCCAGAAGCAAGCTAATGTACTCACTATATACGGATTTTTTGAAGACGATTGATAGAATTGATCAACCAACTTTAATTGATAAACTTTCTCGATTCGAATTTAATAACGATGCCATAACTTCTTTGTAATTATAACTTAAAAACAAAACTCATTTGTTTCATATAATAAATATACTTTTTCTATTTCTTTACAATATCCGGCATTCCACAAGGGCCAAACTAGGGACCTCTTCTATTTCTATTAATTTGAAATGATTTATTTGACGTTATCACATCATGTAAAATTTTTTTTGCAGATGAATTAAAATATTTTCAGCCATTTATAGTTACAGTGTTTGTCAAATTTTGCAAAATGATTTAGAGTCCATTCAAACGTGGCGTAATCAATTTAGTAGTAAGATTTGACATCTAGTTCAAGCTGTGACAGAATCAATGGTAAATATCTTGTTGGTATTGAAAAGTGAATCCGATAAATATTTATAAAAAGAACATGTAAACATTATGGTAAATGTTAAATTTTCATCATAAATATCTAGTTTAAATATCAAGATATGCCATGAAAATATATCGTACAGAGTGTTTGTAATGGTTTTCATTTTAATTCGTTTGAAGTAAGTTTCTTTTAGAGACGAAGTTAAATTAGGGGGCTTATAGTCGCGTGAAATGACTTAGTTTATCGAAAGGAAAATTTGTTATGTCGGCGAACTCTTATATATGGTATACGGTTGTAGGTGTGTGCGTGCGTGAATGTGATATTAGGTGGTACATAAGAAGTTGTCTACATAGGATGGTTGAAATATGAGTTGAAATTGAATTAGTTATAGAGGATGGTTCTAAAAATATGGTATTGGGTGGCGCATCAGTAGTTGCGTATACAATGGTTGAAATAAGAGTGGAGCAAAACTATAGTTGTACAAAGTGGATATTTCCGTTATAGGACGGAGTACTTAATTACAGTAATACAAAAGGCTTTAAAAATTGTCAGAAGCAGTTGAACATAATACAGGATGGTTGAAATAAAAGGTGGAGTAGAATTGCAGTTATACAGGGCGGTTTAAAAAAAAGTTACAGTTTGGAACATAAGTAGTTGCTTATACGGGGTGTTTGAAGTAAGGGTGGGGTAAAATTATTATTATTCAGGGTGTATCAAAAATTTGTTATGTAAGCATAAGCAGTTAGGATATTTGAATTATAAGACGTAGAACGGGCGATAATTATAGACATGGGTTCAAAAAATTTTAGATGCAGTTGCATATACTGGGTGTTTGAAATACGTGGTAGAGTGAAATTATAGTCATAACGTGTGGTTCAAAAAGGTGCATTTTCTTATATTAGACCATCAGCAGTTGCATAAATGGAATACTAGACATATGGGGCGAAGTAAAATCATTGGTAAAGAGGAATAATGTAAACAATAAAAAAATAGAAAAAGTCAATAGGGTGGTTTTAAAGATATGAGGACTGTTGTAATATTGGGTTCAGATGAATTATAGTTGTACAGGGTGGTTCAGAAATGATAGACAAATAATTTATATAGGAGTTAACAATACGCAGAAGCATATACATGGTGGATGCAATATAGAGTGAATTAGAGTACACATTTATAGAAAGTGGTCCAAATAATAAAACAAATAAAAAAAGTTGAACAAAGAATAAAAATTAGAGAGGCGCAAAGAGAAAGGTAGAAAAAGAGCTATAGTTAAGATTAATTCCATAAGATTTCTAAACGGTTTTTATTTTTTAAGTCAGCTGAAGTCGGTTCTGTTTTAATTATAAATGATTCTGTATATGTTTTGTTTTATGTATAAGTGCTTTGTATAAACACAAAGTTTTGAACCCTAACACCAAACTTTTATTTTTGCACTCCATGCACGTTTCAACAGCAACGCTGTCATCATCATGGAGTAAACAACGAGTTTTGGTTTACTCCATGATGATGACAGCTTCGCTGTTGAAACGTGCGTCGTGTGCAAAAATAAAAGTTTGGTGTTAGGGTACAAAACTTTTTGTTTATACATCTATGACACACCAAAGGTTCCACAGTTTTTTCCAGTATAAGTGCTCTGTTAATGGTTTTTACTGTTGCCCAATAAAGCTTAAATAAATAAATGGCCGATTCCTGATTTTAGGTAAAATGTAAATCTTATTATATTTGAGATATGGGTTCTTTACCCGACCTTGCCGTATTTATTATTTCAAACAACAAATTTAACTAAATTTATTCTCAAGAGCATAAATACACACCGTCGGTCTGAGAGTAAAAATCCTTGTATTCCTTTTTCTAAAATAAAGAAAGGACAATACCTTTCACCTATTCATCATTTGTATACTATGAAAAAACAAAAAAAACAACTACTTACGTCTCTTCTTGATTTATTGTGAATACATTATAATGGTGCGGTAGATGTTTAATAACGAAAGGATACATAGCCCAACACCATTTGAAAATTCCATTAAAATTTATTGAGATAGCGGAAAACCTGTAAAATGCATATGTACAAATAACGTAAATGATTGTTGAAATCCTACTACAACATGCATTTCTTATACGGAGATTTTTCAAGCCATTGTCGGCCTCCTACTCCAAGCATCCCGTGCATAATGCATACAAAGTACGCTGTAGTCCGGTAACATGCGTTCCTGTATAAAGTTCTTCAGTTTTGATCAATTTGATGACGTCAGAGACGGTTGCAAGAGAGAGGGCCAATAGTAGGATGGTTCACCACTTCCCTCCGCCCCCAAGAACCATCGTATTTTTTTTCGTCAAATTTACTATACGCAGAAAATATCATATACAGGGTGTAAATAAATAAGTGCGAATGATTTCAAGATGTGCTTCCTGAAGTCATTTTATGATGAAAAGTTCCTATGAACATATGTGTGTCCGTAACCCTTCGTTCGTTGCCGATGTTCAAGGTGTTGAAATCTTCGATTTTTTTCTTCTGGTTACCGAACTTTTCGAGATCTTTAGTTCAATTTTGGAGCATTAATGTCTTTATAAGAAAAAATCCCTAACATACGACAAAAATGCTTGTAATTAGCAAGATAAGATCCAAGCATTATTGTTATTTTATTTGTAAAGTCACATTGATGTATTATTTGTATATTTAAATTACTTTAAAATACCTGCCCATAAAAAGGCTAGTGAGCATCAATTTTTAATAAAACCAATAAACTAACTATAACAAGAAATATCTTTTTTCTGCCTAAAACCCATATTCGAATGTTCTAAATATAATAATTGGGTGCTTTACCTGTTTTGACAGTAAAAATGTTGAATTACACACACAAAAAAATACCTAAAGTTCAAAATAATATTCAGTTAGAAAAGTATTTTTAATTGACAAAGTTGTGCCATCAAATCGCAAAAAGCAACTGTTTTGTTTGGGTCAACATAACCTACAAATTTTTCACAATGACTTATTTTTTTTATACTTCTTCGAGGTGTTATTCCTTTGTACACAAGACAATATACATTATATATCATATATAATATACATTGTTTCTGGTCAGAGAACCTTCATCAGTTGCGCTTCCCAGAATTGAATGTCCTCTCAAACACATCTTTATGTATTTGAAACATTTCGTTAAATTTGAAGACGCGAGATGTAAGACCGACATCTAGGATTTTCGAGAGAATCAGCCCACAGAGGTTCAGCATCTGGAGCCTTTCCGTCTAATTGCTGTTCTCCCTTAACTCCTAGGACAGAATGTCACGATAAAATTTTTCAGGTTAGTTCACCTGTCAGAGGTATTGAATACTCTCTACGAGGTGTCATTCCTTTGTACGCAAGACAATATACATTATATATCATATATAATATACATTGTTTCTTGTCAGGGAACCTTCATCAGTTGCGCTTCCCACAAGTTAAGGGAGAACAGCAATTACACGGAACGGCTCCAGATTTGGAACCTCTGTGGGCTGATTGTCTCGAAAATCC